>CANSZD010004083.1:197500-289659 GCA_947648045.1 Beta corolliflora | reverse complement strand
GATACTCATTAATAATCAATCGCGTATTAGATTTAGAGATAGTTCCAAATCTTCTGATATTTAGCCCTATTGATAAAATTGTTTGTTTATAGTGGCATATATATATACAAAGTTAAGAAGACCATAAACACTATACTAGTATTAAACTATAGTATAACGTAAAGGCGATTAAGCAAATAATCTTATAAGCATAAAGGTGAGGGAGTGTTATGGTTGTTAATCTTATACTAGTATTAAACTATATGATTGTTAATATAAGTTACTATTTAGTAACTAAGAAGTAAGTACCTGGTAAGCTATTTTCCTTATGGTTATTCTTTGTTATGATTCTTTGACCTGACATAAGTTATGGTTTGCTTTTATAGGGGATAATGATTTGGGGGTATAATTTATTATTATTATTATTATTGTATAACATACATGACATAGTTATAATCAGCTTATTTTCATATGAACAGTCGTTGTAAATATATAAATGTATGATTGTCATTTGTTATAGTATTATAACATATTAAGAGTCGTTATCTTAATTTATAATCGATAGAGTATTAGATTGGTTTTACAATTATTTTGATATCAATCTTATATTAAAATGATTCAACATGTTAAATTTTATATTATTATTGTTATTGTTAGTATTCTTTGTTCTTATTTGTATTACTATTGCTATTGTTAGCCTTGTTACTATATGTTATTATTTGTATTTTTACCTATTATCATTATTAAACATGTTTATTAGTATTATTATTCTCATTATTACCTGTCAATAGCTATTTACAAACTTATATCCCCGTCATAATGTTTATAATAATAAATCGTTTATATAAAGTTTAGGTGTGAATCTTCGTTATTATTGTCGTTGGTTATAATATATAATATTAAAACACCCATATGAAGAGTCATTCCACCTCACTCTTCATTAGAGTGGTTTTACGCGATTGATTATTCGAAATAAGGATTGGTAAGAGAATACCCTGCACGTGTCGTGTGTTATAGTGTTTTTATTGGTTTTCGTTGTCGTACGTATATTTATCGCACACGCACATATGTATATATGTCGATCTTAATACTTTTATTAATATGATTAGTTTTACAAAATCATGTAAAATCAAGATAAGCCTAGATCATGAGTTATCCATTGAATTGACGTTCAATAGCGAATGGACTGACGATGTTGCCCTGTGATCGAACTAAGGTCATTACTAATTCAATTCGAGTACATTTGACTTAACTTCAGCCGTCATGAAACCTAAATACGACACAGTAAGCTTGAGCAAAAAATATCAACGGGCGATCATGCCAGGGAATGGATACATTGTAAATGGAGCATTTCAGGCCTGTCAAGCCCACCCAGGAATCCCATGATTCAAATGTGTTCGACCAGTTGAACAAAGCGACTCAATCATGACCTGGGAACGCGACAGTAGTCTTAACCTGTCAAGTTGGGCACGGTTGTAGTGGGTATACGCCTTTTGTTTTGAGAATGTGTTTTGACAAGCTCAGCCAAATTGTAATCATGTGTACCTAAGGTCCAAAATCGGCATCAAGAACCTCCAAGTAAAATCTCGAGCATGCCAAGTCAACAAAATCTTCCTAGATCAATCCATGACATCCATAGAATGGGGAAACCGCCAAAACAATCTAGGAGGTCCTAGATCTATAAATAACATGAGAAAAAACACAAATACGTCTCAGAAGAAATTGTTAGTAGAATTAGCTCAAGGAGAGTTCAACTATCTCCTGAAATATAATGCCAAGGAACGGTGGTAAAAATTATGTATAAAATGAATACATCAATCATCTTTAGCAAGGTTTCCATTTTTTAACCACTAACGTTCTATTATATCATTGTAGGTACAAAAGTCACATATTCGTGCTAGTATTATTAGTGCTAAGTACACATCAAATATTATCAATAATTGTAAATAAACCATATTTTTGGTTCTTTAGAAACTAACTAGATTCCCACATATAGTCTTTTAAAAATATCTTAACAGTACATATTTTTAAAAATTATTTTTCTTATTCTAACAAGTATAATTATTTTTTTAATACTTGACAGTACATAGCTAGGAATATTATCTACTATACGCACTAGTTTTCTCCCAAGAAGCAAGCAACCTACAAAGAGATTTGCGTATGCAGATATACAATAAACATTATGCAGGTATATCGTAAGCCATATATTGTACTCCTTCGAATTGTTAGCTTGTTAGGGGTATCTTATGATTTGATATTTTGATAGTATGTTCATATTCAGCATGGAGAATCTACTGACGCTAAGGGGCTATGAACCCAGCAAAAAGAAGAAATTGTTAAAAAAAAAAAAAAGTAAGGTGGATTTTTCATTAAAGACGAAATTAAAGAACCCTACTAACATAGGCTGGCAAAAAACACTATCCACCTTTCTGCTTCTGTCGTATTTACTAATTTACACTACCCGTTTCCAATTTATGGTAAAGGAAGCTTAAAGATGAAACAACAAAGGAGAACCCAAAAAAATGAAGGCCCTAGTTCGAGTAAATAAATACTAATAATAAGATATTTGCGTTAATTTAATAGACATCAATTCATTAAGTTTAGTTTCCTTTAATTGGTTTAAAAGCCGCTAATTGGTTTAAAAGCCTAATGGTGGAAGGTAACGGTTAAATATCCGAACAGTGTACTAACTTTTCTTTAACAACTATCTAGTTGCTTTTGCTAAAATTTAGTACCGTTAAAATGCAAAAGTGATAATATACAAACATATAATCCTTGAATATCAATTTAATTATCTTGTTATGGATGTGTAGAGCTGGCAAAATAATAGCCAATACATGGCCGGCCCGACAGGCCGTTAATAATGGGTTGGGTTGTGTCAACATTAGTTTAATTAAATGGAGTCGGCCTGGCTTGAGGCCCAGGTTTAATTAAATGGGTTGGGAGAGTGAAAAATTCGGCACGATTTTAACCCAACGTTATGAACAGACAGCGCAAAATCACTGACTTCGATCAAAGCAAAAAAATGGGGTGACCGCATAAAGTAATAAAGTAAAAGCTAGCGTCTTGCTCGAATGAATGACACTAAGCGCAGAAAGTGAGAAGCTTGGCCTTTATAAAAGCTTGCTTTGAGTCTTCTACCTTTCTTCTCTCTTTCTTCTTTCGTGAGTCTTACGCTCTTCTAGTCTTCACTCTTCTAGTCTTCTTCACAAAATCAAAACTTCTTGAGTCTTACACCCAAGATTGTTGTCGGAGTCAAAAGGCAAAGAGAAACTCACTTCCTACATTTATTTTTGTAAATAAATTGTGTAATGAAAACAATGTTAAGTTATGGTTGTGTAATGACTTACTTTAATTAACGGAAGATGTGTAATGGCTTAATGTTAAGTTCATTCGCCTCTATTGTTATTTGTAAATTAATTGTGTTGTTTTCTTTTTTAAGGAGAAAAACACGAAAAAAATTAAACGGGTCGACTGAAGGTTTTGGCCGGTTTATCGTAAGGTTGGTTGGGTTGTAATTCCGGCAGGTTAAGGTCTTGGTCGGGTTGGGTCGAAAGGGTTCTCGACAGCTAACCCTTCGGCCCAACACGATCTTGACCCGGCCGATGCGATTGACCGCCTATGGATGTGCATGTAATATTAAATATGTTTTCAACAAATCACAAAGACAAAGAGTTGTATTGTTATTGTTTAGGAAAGATTGATTGTTATATACAACCATTTTATAAAAAAGTTTTTTTCTTAATTAAGTAGTATATTTGTATATATAAGCTGTTTGCTTGGCTTGTCTTGGCATTGAGGAGTCCAGACCTAATTGGTTTGCTTTCCCTTGACTTAGCCTAGGTTGTAAACGGTGTTCTTGTGTAATGATCGTAATTATTACTTAGTGAAAAATAAATGTTCGAGTCGAGACAAAGTTTTAAATATAGTTGAAATATTGAGTTCACAGGAGAAATCCTAACTCTTAATGGGAGAAATTCCCTTAAATTAAAGATAATATTGTCATCGAGGCGTAATAATATGTGCATGATCGTCGGCTCCTCGTTAGAGTTCGGAGAAGTCATGGAATTATTAACAACATCACCCTTGTCATACTAAGATGGACATTGTTGCAACGAGCTAATAAACAAACAATAAAAACGAAAGCGAATAAAGAACATGCGAGATTTAACGAGGTTCACTATCGATTTGATAGCCCGTCGTCCGGGCGGATAAGCTCTTTCACTATGGATCGAAACGACACAACATTTCTGATAGGAAAGCAAATTCACTAGAATACTTTCTTATGACTTCTTTATGTTTCTCTGCTCTTGTGTTTGTGATGATCCTCTTATAATTAACCCCTGAAGTGGAGTATATATTGTTAGATTAATAATACATGAGAATGGGCGGCCAAAGAAACATAAAATTAGGGCATTTAATGCCCTCGAGCTACGGTGCGCGGCTAGCGCCTCGAAGGACCCCGCGACCGCGACTTGTTGCTTGCGTCGTGGCCGGTGTTGCCGCGCCGGCGGGCTGGGGCCTGCACCACGGCCCGGGTGCTCCCGAACTTACCACGCCCGGCGGTGATGGAGAGCCGCGACCCATGGCAGCCGGCTTTGCCATACTTCTCTTTGCATCACCATCATCATAAGGTAATCCAAACATACATCCTATGCTCGAGATCAAGTCACAAGGTAATAATATGTGCGTGATCGTCAACTCCTCGTTAGAGTTCGGAGAATCATTGAATTATTAACAACATCACTGTCGTACTAAGATGGACATGTATACCATGAAGGATTTTGTCCTCGATCAAGTGTAACAAACTAAATGTATATGGACAAACTATGGAGATAATATATTGATAATATTAGGTAATGTGACGTTTTGCTAGAAATTAATTGCGGTTTGTTGGGCTAGTATAACCGAGCCGACTACTAATATATATTAGGTCCTATGAGGTCGCACAATGTGATAACCCTTGGATATTACCCAAATCCATTTGTGAAATGGGTTGGGCGGTTTCATATGGGTGGGATGAGTTGTAACTCATGAGTTTATTAGACTCATGATGTGTGACATTATGAGGCAAATAAAGAAACTCATGAAACATCTCTTCGTAACCACCATATATATCATATGGGGGTTACAAAGGAGAGGGACATTACATCATTTTAGAGGAGAAAAATTCTGATTTTCCCTTTTTGCACTTCCTTCCCCCATTCGGCTATCATACACCTCAAAAGCAAGAGAGTTCTCCTCTCTTATGTACTAGCATACGTGGTGATCGAAGGGTTGTTCATGGACCAACACTAAAGGAACGGCGTTGACGTTCTAAAGGATCTCCACTAGAAGGCTTTGTGGGTGTAAGAAGAATTCACGCATCAAGAGGTATATTCTATACTCTTAATAGATTCATGTTAATTTATGCAAAGATCTTGGTGTTAGATGTTTGAGTATATGATACTCGTTTTCCGCATTAAGCATCTAAAATCCTACAAAGTGGTATCGGTTAGCCTCTTTGCATAGATTAATTTGATCATTTGTTTGATGTGTTTTTTATTATTTCAATTCGATTAAGGGAGGGATTTATATATGAGTTTATTTGCATGATTAATATTATGATATTAATTGATTGGAAACATAAAATTGTTTTTTTATGTATATATATTATACTCAAAATTAAAACCTAAAATCACAAAATATCGATTTTGTGTGTTAGATTCAAGAATTCATATTATATTTTTTTTTGTTTTTGTTAAACGAAAATTGATATGAACCCTATTTAGTTTTCCCAAAACAATTGTTGTAAATTCCATTCAATTATGCCTGAGGGTTGTTAGTAATTGAGTGGGAGGATGGAGGAATTTGGATCACCGTGGTCGGGCGGCATGACCGCAGGACCGACGACCGTGTGGTGGCGGCGAGGGGCCGCGTGCCTTGGGCGAGCCTCTGCGGCCGGGCTGCTGCTCCAGGCACGGCTATCGTATTGCTCGCGTGCGGTGGCCGGTGCGGTGCGGTGTCGCCGGTGGTCGTGATGGCCTGAAAAGGCCTAGCCACGAAATTGATTAATTAATGGTGATTAATTTCAATATTGCAATATTGATTAATTAATGGTGATTAATTTCAATATTGCAATATTGATTAATTTTTTTTTTTGGAGTATATTCCAATATTGCAAATTGATTAATTAATGGTGATTAATTTCATATTTAAGTCATAATTGAATTAAAATAATGAGCTTTAATTTTATTAGTTAATTATATGTGATAATTGACTAGTTAATTTTAAGGGGTTACTAAGTAGTTAGTAACTATTGTTATATATTAATATGCTTAAAATATAAAGGGGTGCCTTAAAAGTGCTTTTTAGTATTTTTTTCCCTTTAAATTTAATAGTTGATTAAATTTGTTAGATTAATATTTTAAAGCCCTTGGGAGATAAATTTTTTAAAAATTTATCTAAAGTACTCTCCATATGATTTAATATGAGATTAAATCTTGATGGTGTTATTATGTTTTAAAAATTGTTAAAACATGATAATTTAATTTTAATAGTTGATTAAAATGCATGTTTATATATATATATTTGATATTATGGATGCATGCAGTGACTAGTATGGCCCAAATTTGGATAGAAAATACGATCTGCGTATCGTTAATGTATTTTTGTAATCTAAATACGATCTACGCATCGTTGGTATTATTGTAATATTTTAGTCTAAATTCCAAAATATTTATTCAAGTAGTAATAAGAAGAATGGTGATTCAATCTTATCCCATGAAGCACGAGGATGGAGATCCATGGTGATTCAACAATGGAGGCCTTAAAGAGTAGTCTTTAGGTTTAGGGGCCATACTTGGATCACATTTTATTTTATGCATTTAAATATTGCTTTTAAATGCTTTCTAAGTTTATTATGCTTGTGATTTAATTATTTAAATGTTCACTAGTAATTAAATCAACATAATAATTTACTTAGGTTCCTTAAAATAAAATATTGGGTTTTGCTATTCAAATAAACATCTACTAAAACCTTGATCGTTAGTAATAGGTTACGCCAAGCAGAGTGTTACTTCCAATCTTGGGCTAAGTAGAGTAAATTTCCGAAATTTGCATGTTTAGTTTGGTTTGGCCCAACAAAATCATCAAAACGGTTTTGGATTTTGTAGCAAAGGATTGGGTTTTGTGTTGGGGTGACAAGCTCTGTCTAGGATTAGGAAGGCTCTCCCCAACGTTGTGGGTAACTTCCTTACCTGGGAGCTATAATCAACTTGACAATCACCCATCAACTAAGAATTACAATTGTTGTAATTAGTAAAAGAGTTTACTTACCTTTTAAACTTGTTTTTAAGTAGAGGCCAAAGTCCACTTATAAATCATGTTTGATAGGATCTTAGAATCACTTGATTCAAAAGGGACACTTTGAAATTGATCAAGTGCATGACTTTTTATTTTTAAAGTGTTTAAAATTTGTTAAAAGCTATTATGATAAACATACTTATTACTTTTGCATCTTAATGTAGATATCATGTCCGGTAACAACAATAATTCACCTTTTAACTTACGTTCAATCCTTGAGAAGGATAAGTTGAACGAGAACAACTTCCTTGATTGGGAAAGGGAATCTAAGAATTGTTCTTAGATCCGAAGGTCGAGAGGATGTTCTTGAAACCCCGATCCCTGGTTTTAACAGCCACCTCTGTCGAAGCCTGAAGCGGCGGCCCATAAGGCCATTGCGAGAGGGTCGCAATTGTTACTTGCCTTATGCTCGCGGGCTATGGAACCAAGCCTTCAAAGAGGTTTGCAAGCTTGATGCCTACAATATTATCCGACAGACTGCAAACCATGTTTCAAGAATAGAGCTCGGATAGAGAGGTATGAGACTCACAAGGCTATTCTTGAGTGTGCGTTAGTCGAAGGCAAGCTCTGCCGCCACTCATGTCTTCGAAAATGATTGGTTATTTCGAGGCAATGGAGATGTTGGGATTTCCTTATAGCCAAGAGTTGGCTCTTGACATCATACTACCCTCACTTCATGAAGGATTGAACCGGTTTAGGTTGAACTTCAATATGAATGGGGTGTCGAAAACCCTTGCGAACTAACGAGCAAAACATCTCGTTGCACCTAAGAAAGGAAGTGGTTTTAAGAGGTTTGGGCAAGAAAAGCAAGACAAGGGCAAAGCAAGTTGCCACTAAGACTGGCGATAAGCCATTGGCAAAAGCAAAGCCAAAGGTGGCACGAAATGCGAAGTGCTTCTATTGTGATCGGACAGAGTCATTGGAAGCGTAATCGCCCGAAGTATACGAAGGATAAGAAGTGCGGGGCTTCTTCTTCGGGTATCTATGTCATTGACATTAATTTAGCAACATCTACTTCTTGGGTATTTGATACGGTTGTGTTTCTCACATTATTTCGAATGTGCGGGGACTAAGAAGGAGTAGAACCTTGGCTAAAGGGGAGGTAGAGCTGCTGGCGTTGGAAATGGTGCGAGAGTTGCGGCCGTTGCGGTTGGGACTTATAGTCTACCTTTGCCTTGAGTTTAATATTAGAGCTTAATAGCAGTTATTATGTTCACGCTATTACCGAAACATTATTTCTATTCCGAGTTTTGGATAATGAAGGGTTTTCATTTACAATTGAGAAAGGTTGTTTCTCTGTTTATTTGAATTCAATGTTTTATGCCCCCTTGCTAAAAGGTCTAATGGTCTATATTTTTCTAGACTTAGACAAAGATGTCCTTAACATAGACAGCAAAAAACATAGATCAAGCGATACTAATCCTGCTTACTTATGGCATTGTCGTTTAGGACATATAAACGCGAAACGCATTCGAAGTTACATCGAGATGGACTTCTAACATCTTTTGACTTTGAGCCATTTGATGTGTGAATCATGTTTAATGGGTAAAATGAGAAAGTCACATTTTCTTGAAAGGGTCAAAAGGCTAGTGATCTATTGAGCCTAATACATACTGATGTGTATGAATGAATGAGCACAAAAGCTAGGGGGAGGGTTTGGGTACTTCATTACTTTTTCGACGATTTAAGTAGATATGGATATGTCTATTTAATGAAGCATAAGTCGAAAATCATTTGAAAAGTTCAAAGAATTTCGGAATGAAGTCCAGAAACCAACATGCGAAGCAGTCAAAGCACTACGATCCGATCGTGGTGGTGAATATTTGAGCGAGGAGTTTAGTGATCACTTGAAGAGTTGTGGAATTCTTTCCGCGTGACTAACTCCCTTTGGAACACCTCGGTTGAATGGTGTATCCGAAAGGAGGAACCAAGCTTCACTTGATATGGTTCGGTCTATGATGAGTTTCGTTGATCTACCCGATCTCCTTTTGGGGATATGCTCTCAAGCGCTACTTTCACACTTAATAGAACTCCATCAAAGGCGCGTAGAAAAGACACCATATGAGATATGGAGTGGAAAAGTTCGAAGCTTGTCTTTTCTACGTATTTGGGGTTGTGAGGTTTATGTAAAACGTTTACTTTCGGATAAACTCGCCCCTAAATCGATAAGTGTTTCTTTGTGGGTTATCCCCAAGAAACCCAGGGCTATTACTTCTGATCGGGCCGAGGGCAAAGTGTTTGTTGCTTGTCGTTGGTGTCTTTTTGGAAAAAAGATTTTATTTCCAAAAAGGCAAGTGGGAGTAATGTATTTCTCGAAGAAGTTCGAGAAAAGCATCAAATGGACATAGTTGACCTATGTTAGAGTCGAAACACAAGTGCCGGTTGTGGAGATTGAAGTATTTCCTCCTTTGGAGGAATCTTCTCCCATAGGTCGATCAAGTGTTGGAGGGCGTGCATCCCGTACACGAACCTCCCTCCTGTCCATTCGAATATAATTCATGCGAAAATTCTCGAATTGTTGAGAAGAAAATTTCTCCTGTTGTAGCCCATCAGTAGGTGCAGTAGACGAGGAATACCAAGCGAAAGGTTTGTTGATTTCTGATGGCAGAAAGTTCTCGAGATAATGATTTTTGGAATTTGAGGAGCCTACTACTTATAAGCAAGCTTTGATGAGTGAAGACTCCGAAAAATGGCTTGAAGCCATGGGGCCAGAAATGGCATCCGTAATACGAAAATCAGTATGGGACTTGATGGATTTGCTAGATGGGGTTACACCTATTGGTTGCAAATGGGTTTTCAAAGTGAAAGCGGGACAAGGATGATAACATCCGGGTTTACAAAGCAAGGTTGGTTGCAAAAGGGTTCAAGCAAGTTCATGGTATAGGCTATGGTGAAACCTTTTCACCCAGTGCAATACTTAAATCCATTCGGATACTTTTAGCGATCGGTGCCTTTTTATGATTACGAGATTTGGCAAATGGATGTCAAAACCGCTTTCTTGAATGGGTTCTTGAAGGAGGATGTGTATATGACACAACGGGAAGGTTTTGTGGATCCCGAGAATATCCTAGGGAGTATGTAAGCTTCAAAAGTCCATTTTATGGATTGAAGCAAGCATCCGAGAGTTGGAATCTTCGATTTGATGAAGCAATCAAGCGGTTTGGTTTTCTCGACGGAGAAGGAGTCTTATGTTTAGAAGAAGGAAAGTGGGAGTCAACATAGTCTTCTTGGTCTTGTATGTAGATGATATACTTCTCATAGGAAGCGACATTCCCATGCTTGAGTCGATCAAGGAATGGTTGAAGAGTTGTTTCTCTATGAAAGACCTTAGCAAACGGTGAGTACATTTTGGGGATCAAGATCTATAGGGATAGGTCTCAAGAGGATGATTGGACTTAGCCAACGAACTTATATAGATAAGATCGTTACTAAGTTCAACATGGAAAACTCAGAAGAGAGGTTTTCTACCCATGCGGCATGGCGTGTCGCTTAGCAAGACCGAGTGTCATTACCGGACTTCGATGAGATTAAGCGAATGAGTAATGTTCCTTACGCGTCGCCTATAGGGTCCATTATGTACTCCATGATTTGTACTCGTCCAGATGTTTCATATGCCTTGAATATGTGTAGCAGATTCCAATCAAATCCAGGTGACACACCTTGGAGTCAACTAAGAATATCCTAAAGTACTTAAGAAGGACTAAGGATAATTTCTTAGTATATGGAGATGAAAGTAAGTTAATTGTTGAGGGTTACACGGATGCGAAGCTTTAAACCGACAAAGATGATTTCCGATCCCAATCTGGTTTCATCTTTTGTCTAAATGGAGAGGAGGTGAGCTGGAAAAGTTCAAAGCAAAGCACCGTCGGTGATTCTGAGTACATTGTTGCGGCGGATGCAAGGGAAGCCGTTTGGATGAAGAAGTTCATTCGGGAGCTAGGAGTAGTGCCTAGTGTTGGAGATGGTATTGTTTTACATTGTGATAACAATGGTGCCATAACTCGATCTAAGGAACCAAGATCACATCAAAGGTGTAAACATGTACTTAGGAAGTTTCATCTCATTCGAGAAATCGTTGAGAGAAAAGATGTAATAGTTAGCAAAGTTCTTACGGATAGCAATGTCATTGATCCTTTGACTAAACCATTGCCTCAACCCTAAGCATGAGAGTCATACTAGGGTTATAGGGCTTAAGCATGTAGGAGAGTGGTTTTGATTGTGTACTATTTACTTTTAATTAGTTCACAATTGTAGTTACTCTTGTGATATGTTTGGTTATGTTTATCAATAAAAGGTTATATTCTTATTTAATCTTGGTTTAGTATTAAATAAAGCGTTCAATGTATTTTATAATGTTTGATAGGATTGTCGAAATACGTGATTTGACAAATGAAACCCTATCCGATGAACAGGGAGTTATAATATACCTTGGTCCCTAGTTCGAATCATTAAGGTTGAACGTAAATGATTCTGTTTCATGGACTAGATTGCGAGTTGATTGATAGTGCGGATTTCATGGGCTATGGGGACATAGAGATGTCTAGTCATTGTGCATAGGCGTGTATAGTTGATACACGTTGGGCGGACCCTAGTGGGAGTTCTCTAAAAGGTTTACGAGAATCTCATTAATATATTTAGTGGATTCCTTTGACATGAGTATGACACTATTCTTACTTAAGGATTAGTATGTTTTTTGACACTTGCAAACGTCGTGCCGTAAAAGGAGGCTATAAAGGCAGTGATCGGAGCTGCTACAAATTGAGTGGGAGTTTTGGTTGTACAAGACTGGATAAAGTCCTCCTAAGAGTTAGGATTGGTGTCTTGGCCTCTTGAAGAGCGAGAACTGAAAATGCATGGCCGTGCTCAAATAGATTAAGGAGTTAATCATTTGTTTCGACGGTTCGAACTCTAGATTTCAAGAATCAACTTGAAAGTTGGTATGGTTTACATATGATGTTATCATGTCATCAAGTTAGACATTAAGCGACTTTAAGGAGTTTGAAGGTTACACACTTGTTCTTAGACAAGTGGGAGGTTGAAGATTTTGTCTTCGATCGAGTGTAACAAACTAAATGTATATGGATAAACTATGGAGATAATATATTGAATAATATTAGGTAACCGGCGACGTTTCGCTAGAATCTAATTGCGGTTTGTTGGAGCCAGTATAACCTGGGCCCAGCTACTAATATATATTGGGTCCTATGAGGTCACACAATGTGATAACCCTTGGATATTACCCAAATCCATTTGTGAAATGGGTTGGGCGGTTTTTATATGTGTGGGATGAATTGTAACTCATGAGTTTATTAGACTCATAATGTGTGACATTATGAGGCAAATAAAGCCTCATGAAACATCTCTTTGTAACCACCATATATATACATATGGGGGTTACGAAGGAGAGGGAAATTACATCATTTTAGAGGAGAAAATTTCTGATTTTTCCTTTGCACTTCCTTCCCCCATTCGGCCATCATACACCTCAAAGGCAAGAGAGTTCTCCTCTGCTTCAGTGCTTAGCATCACGTGGTGATCCAGGTTGTTCGTGGGCCAACACTAGAGGAACAGCGTTGACGTTTAAAGGATCTCCATTAGAAGGCTTGTGGTGTAAGAAGAATTCACGCATCAGAGGTATATTCTATCTCTTAATAGATTCAATGTTAATTTATGCTGAAGATCTTGGTGTTAGATGTTTGAGTATATGATACTTTCGTTTCTAGCATTAAGCATCTAAAATCCTACATACCATTTTTTTTAACTTTTTAATTATTTTCCACCATTACTTTTAAGAGGTGAATCAAAGTGAAACCATAACAACCAACCTTGTTGCATTTTTTGCATTCTTTCATGTTAGGGAGTAATAATAGGGATTATCTAATTATTTTCTAAATAACAAAAGAGGAAATATGATTCGTAGTGCACATGAAATAGAGTGTACATATCCATGTGATATCTAGGATTAGAAGACAAACGATATGGCATATTTTACAGAATTGTGTTGTTACTGTCAAAAGTGTAGAAGATAAGGATTAAGGATCATATGACATTACGCATTCATCCAACAATAACAACCCGCAATTCCTCGGGCCACCTTGTATTTCGGAATAGTACGTGATATTGTTAGAATTGAAGAAAGTTTGTAGTTTATGTTTCATGTCAACAGTTTTCTAATACTATATTACTATATATATCTATATTATCTCATGGACTTCCTCAGAGAAATATGGATCATGCATTGTCTTTATCAATGAATCACGTAGATTCTCGATAGCTAAAAACTTGGACTACGTCAGCTAAGCAACTTAGTTCAAGGAAATTATTCAAACCAAAAATCAATGAGTAGTATTGATAAAGTAGGTGGATCTTTATTGATTCAAGATTAGGAGAGTTACATTAGTTAGAGGCTTATTTGATATTCCTTTTTGGGGCCAAATTTTCTTCGACTAATTCGAGGGAGATGATGGCTTAATCCTTGACAGACTAGGTAATTTATTTATTTAAGATCTTATTAGCCTTAGAGAGTGGTAGACTTAATGTAGTTTTTTGGTTTAGCAGATTTAATTGAAGTGACAAAAGAAGAGATGAAATTCTATAATTGTTTTATTAAGTTAACGAATCATGAGATTTGCCTTAGTGGTAATAGTGGTGATTAGGGGTGTGCACGGGATTTTGGACGCTTGTTGGACGGAAATCATATTTTTTTTGAAAAAAATCTTTTTATTTGATTTAAAAACATTTATATATTAGATACATTAAAATTTAATAATTTTAAAATTTAATAATTTTAATAACAATAATTCTAAAGGTAATAAATAGTATTCCGAGTAAGTTTTTAACTTTCTAGCTTTCTACACCTTTTAAATTTCTAACTTTCTACTTAAAGTAATTTCGAGTAGGTTTCTAACTTTCTAACTATTATTAATTTCTAACAATTATTAATTTTGATAACAATAATACTAAAGTTAAATTAGATACATTATAAATAGTTTACCTACTCGGTTTTTAACTTTCTACCTTTTAAATTTATTTTTTAACATGTAAACTTTTTTTTTTACTAAAATAACAGAAATTCCGGTTCACTGGTCCGGATTGGAAACTTCGAAATAAGAATTTTTTGTAAACCGAGGACGGGACCGGAATCTTGATTCGGTCAGGGTTCAAATTTCGGTCCGGTCGGTCAGTATTTCGGTTCGACCACGGTCTTTGCACGGCCCTAGGTGATAGTAATGTTGGTTAAAGCTTGTTGATTGTTGTATACGAGAGGTCTTGGGTGTTAGTTATGCAAGCCCAATAATCCAACATGGTTAGTAGGCCCCAAAGACGGGTTGTGGGTTTCGGGATTGTTTGAGGGAAAATTATGCTTCCTCAGTTCCATAATAAGTGAAACATAGGGATTGAAGCGCAAGATTTAATAAACATCACTTTCAAAAGCCAAAAAGTCATAAAATACCCTTTTCATTATCAAAAGAGAGAGAGAAAAGCAAACCATACAAGTTTGTGATGGGTACTCTTGTCGTTTTGTCACTTTCTTTTTTCCATTTAAGGTATGTTTCACTTATTTTGAAACGTTCTAAAATAGTAAGTGTTTCACTTATTATGGAACGGAGGAAGTAGATGAATTGGAAATTTTTTGTTTGCCGCGAGGTGGAACCTTCGCCCACAGGATTTTCCGTTTTCTTTTCTATCTTCGTCTTATTTTTTTTCTAAGTCTTGTTATGTTAGGATGCTTTTACGATTATTTATTTCTTAGTAGATTGATAATTGTATTAGAAAGATAAATAATTAGTTTCCTAACTCTAGCTAGAGTAAATCTTGTTAGATGCTAATTCTATTAGGGATTGGATTTCATCCTCTATATGAAGGGGGTTGGAATTATTAATTTTTATGCTCATGAAATATGGGGAGAGATTATGAAGACTCTTATGTTTCTAGTTAGATTTCTTGAGAGAGATTCTAATTCACGGGATTTGTGAGTCCGGGATGTTGTTAATATTCGTTGAAGGATTAGTGAAGCTTGATTGGTGGTCTTTCTGTACTTGCTAAGGGAGAGGTTTCCACGTTAAATTTGCGTTTGTCATTGCTTTCATTTTGGCTCCTTAGATTTGTTTATATTGTTTACTTGCTACTACGCTTCCGCATAAGTCTTGATAAGTGGTATCAAGAGCCTAGGTTAGATCCATATAGATGGACAAGATATTTGGAGGAAAGATCGAGATGCAATTGTTCAATGGCAAGAACAATTTTCCGTTATGGCAAAGCATGGTGAAAGATATTATGAATCAACAAAAGATTATATGAAGCCCTCGTAGACAAGAAACTCGAAGATGTCGAAGATCCCAAATAGGAAGATATGAAGAGGCGTGCGACATCGACTATCTAGTTAGCCCTTACACCGAGATTAAGTATGAAGCCCTCGTAGGCAAAAACCTCGGAGATGTTGAAGATCCCAAATGGGAAGATATGAAGAGGCGTGCGACATCAGCTATCCCGGTTAGCCCTTACCTTTGGAGATTAAGTATGATATGTTCTTGAAGAAACAAAACCCAAAGAGTTATGGGAGAAATCACAAAAGATGTTTCAATCTAAGTCTTTGGCGGGTAAGTTGTTTCTTAAGAAGGATTTATTCGGCTTGGATATAGAGGAAAGCGGCGACTTGAGAGTTCACATCAACATTTTCAATGGATTGATCACCCAATTGACAGAGTTGGATGAGACCTTCAAGGATTAAGACAAGACAATTTTTGCTCCTAGTATCCCTTACAATAAGATTTAATATTGTTATTACTTCTTTGTTGGTAGGGAAGACAACATTGGCCTTGGATGAGACCGTTGTTTGCCTTCTAGAATCAGAAAAGTTGATGAAGCAAGGAGGATCATCAAGCCAAGACAAAGCCTTCAGTGTGTCGGCGCATGATAAAAAGTGCAAGAAGGTGCGTACGTAGTTTTGATGTGACTTGTCACTATTGTGATGAAAAGGGGCACTTCCAATCGCGAAGCCCAAAGGCAAAGGAGGATTTGAAGAAGCTCGAGGAGTCAAAGGGAACGGCGGCCGTGATTCGAGGGAGAGATACATTTGACGAGAAAAGGAATTTTTTACATGACGCTTTGTTGGTTGCAAGTGTTGTAGAACCAACAAGCCGAATGTGTTCTAGATTCGGGATGCTTGTTTCATATTTGCCACAAGGAACAAGACTTTATGTCTTTGAGGAGATGTGAAAGAGAAACAGTCAATCTACCAAATGGGGATAGAGTGAAGGTTGATGGGATAGGTGAGAGCGTGCTCGAGTCTCATGGCCATTTTAGGCGTCTTACGGAGGTAAGGTATATCCCATGCCTAAATAGCAACATGGTTTCTCTAGGAAAACTTGTTGATGATGGATGCACAATCGGATGCATAAGGAGCTATATTGGTTGTGGGCGAGACAATCAAGAAAGAAACACGGAACACAGAAGCATCTTCATAGTTGAAACATGTGTCAAGCATGAAAAGGTCTTGGTTCGAGGGAGGCATCGTTACTCCAACAACTATGGGAAGCTCTTGATCATTGATCGAAGAGGTTGGCCGTGTTTGGGCTTGAGGGGAAGATTGCTAGTTATGAAAGCCCAATAATCCAACATGGTTAGTAGGTCACGGAGACACGTTGTGGGTTTCGAGAGTGTTCGAGGAAAAATTATAGGCGACTTGGAAAATTTATGTTTGCCGCGGGGGTGGAGTTTGCGCCCGCGGGTTTTATGATTTCTTTTCTCTCTTCGTCTTATTTTTCTTAGTCTTGTTATGTTAGAGTTCTTTAGAGATTATTTGTTTCCTAGTAGATTGATAATTGTATTAGGAAGATAAATAATTAGTTTTATAAGTCTAGTTAGATTAGATCTTATTAGATGCTAATTCTATTAGAGATAGGATTTCATCCTCTATATAAAGGGGGATTGGAATCATCATTAGACTAGTAGAAAAATGATAATTTGCGTCTGCTTATTTGCGTCTTATGCATGAAGAATTGACGCAAATTGTTAGGAAGCAAACGATTTGCGTCGGATTAAACTCAGCGTCCGACGCAAATACCCACATCAAATGAATGGCAAGAGGATTTGCGTCGTGTGGCCCTAGACATCAGACGCACATTATTAAAGCGATTTGTGTCAAACGCGCCTATTATGCGATGCAATTTTTTGTATCGGGCGATTTGCATCGGACGTAGAGGCCCATCCGACGTAGATGAGTTGGGCGGATAAGGATTAAATAGCAACAAAAAGTTGAAATTTGTGTCGAATGGGCTTTATGTGCGACGCGAGATAAACTTACCTTATAAAAAGCCGACTTTAACTCTCATTTTGCCTCTCAGCCGTTTCCATCTCTAACCTCGATCCCTCTCAACCCGGTTTGCCCTCATCTCTCTCACCATTATCAACTCAACTCTCACCTTTCATCAAGCAAGGGAATTCCTCTCTATCACGGTCGGCTATCGCAATCGGCACGTTTTCATTTCGCCGCCAATTTCATCACTTCTCCAGCAAAACCTCGAGCAACTTAACCGATCAATCTCCGGTGAAATTCCGACCGTAGCACGAGCTTGCGTTTGAGGTGAAGATTACAGAAGCTCGAGAATCAGGTTTTTCGAATCTCCATTATTCATCTTTTTTTTCTCGTAATTTTTGTATTTCTCGGTGATTTCGAGATCCGAGTTCTTTTGTTTTTGTGATTTTCTTGTAATCATCTTGATTTCAGTGAGAATGAGAAATGCGGATTCATCAAACTAAAAATTCCGTTGGATTTGGTGTAATCTCGTATTCTAGCGATTTGATTGTGTTAATTTTTGCATGTTTTGATGAATGAAGTGGAGAAGCATAGCATGTTGATTGGAGCAAAATCAAGACTCCTGCGATGATATTGTTATTCCATATGACAACATTGCCTTGCCACTTTGAAGATTACATGAAATTTTTTCTTTTATGATTTTCTGTAATTATGTAATTTTCTCTTTTATGATTTTTCTGTAATTTTCTATTTTTGATTTTCTGTAATTTATGTATTTTTTTTGTGGGATGGTCGTAATTTTCTCTTTTTTTTCCTGTAATATATGTATTTTTTTGTGGGATGATCTCTCTTTTTTTTTTTTTTTTTTTTTTTTTTCGAATTTATGTTTACAAATCTACGATTTTTTTTGTGAAGAGACCAAAATCTTTATTGCCACAGCCTCATTCCTAGTTCATGAAATTAATTTTTTTTTAATTAAAAATAGCAATTTGCGTCAGATGATGAATTATGTCCGACGCAAATCACTGTTTTAGGTGCAAAATAAGGCCCATGACCTGGGCAGCATGTGAGGTGAGATTTGCGTCGCACAATCCACAAGGTCCGACGCATATTGGTCTAATAGGCCTGCTGATGGCAGCATTTGCGTCGGACCAAACATAACGTTCGACGTAAATGGTCTATAAATTGCGTCATGTTCTCATCCGACGCAAATCTTCTACGGCAAATTTGTGTCGAGGCCTTTAGCGTTGCACCAATGTCCGACGCAAATGACTGTCTAACATCCGACGCAAATCGTAGATTATGTACTAGTGTTGTTTTGTATGCTCATCAAATACATGGAGAGATTACAAAGACTATTAGGTTTCTAGTTATAGTTCTTGAGAGAGATTGTAATTTACGGGATTTGTGAGTTCGGGGTTCTGCTAATATTCGTTGAAGGATTAGTGAAAAGGTTGGTGGTTTTTCCTCTATTTGTTAAGAGAGAAGTTTCCACGTTAACTTGCGTTTGTCATTGATTTAATCTTCGCTCATTGGATTTGTTTATATTGTTTACTTGCTACTACGCTTCCGCATAAGTCCTGACATTGGGCTCAATTTTCGATTTCAACAACAATGCCTTTCCTTTTAATTTTATCAATTAGGCGTATCAGTATAAGCTTATACAACTTTCAACTTTGCTCCTTTATATTTTAATATTAGTTGTTATTGTTTTTTTAATAGCCCTAATTGTGTACTAAGTTTAAAGATGTCAAAAACTGGGTCGATCCACAGGTGAACATGCATCCGACCCAAACCCAACCTGTTCCGAGCCAAGAGTGGAAGGTTGAAAAGTTGAGCCATTCCGACCTATCGTCTACCCGTGCCCAGGTGTACCCGAGGAAATGGAAACCCAAACCGATCTGGCCCGACCCAAGTTGTACCCGTGGCCAGTTGGACCTTTGAAGTATGACCCAGACCCAACCTGTTTTCGACCTAGAACTAACGCGCACCTAACTTCACCCACAAATGGCTCAGTTAGACCCACCCGGTTACTACCCGACCCACTTACTACCCGACCAAGTTAGTACCTAGCACAGTTCCAACCCGACCCAGTTGCTACCTGTAGGCGTGTTCTATTTCGCCTACGCGGTGTGAGCGCGTATTTGACTACCTCATTGTAAAGGTCTTATTGAAAACGTTATGAAGTCGCTAACAAATCTTTAAAAGAAGACTCATAAACCTAATTAGATATTGGGAAATCATAGGGACAACTGTGGGACTTATCCAATGTATATTTCTCCGTCATGACTCCATTAATGGTCAATGAACCATAGATTGAGTTCGGGGGTGAGGGTACAAACACGGTCGTAATGAACCACATTCGTCCATTGCTGGCCTCTACTAAATATCGATTCATGTCAAGTTTTATGTAAAAGAATAACCAGATTACAAATTTTTATACACCCTAAAAATAAATTAGTCTAGGTTGGGTCATGAAACACATTAAAAAAACTATTTTTAGTGACAAGTTATTAAGCAATCAAAATTACAAGCTTCCGAATAGGTTGTCCAAATTATCTGATTAATATTAGAATAATTTCTTAGGTCTTGATTAGCAAAATTAATCATGTGAGGTGATGAAAGCATAAACAGGACAATCATGTAACATGCATGTATATGTAAAATAAATAAAAGAAAAGGATTAGAATATACAAAAGGACGATTTTTATATTAAAGAGCTACACCAAGAAAGAAATAGTTCGTAACTTCAATATAAAAATATTTAATTTATTCAAGGACTCTCAGGATTATAATGTGGCTTGGGTCTGAGAGATTGACAACCTTCGGGACGGGCAATCGTGAAGCCTGAAAATATAAATGTGTATGTATGTCTGAAAGTGTTTGTTTGTATGTGTTTTTGTGAAAATATGAGAGTTTTAGAGAGAATTTGTAAGCATATTCGTAGAGTTCGAAGTGTAAAGTCATATGAAAATTATATGAGATAACCGTATTTTTAATTCGGAAAATCTAGATTTATTTATAGGAAAACAAAATACGTGCGTCATGCAAAGAGTGCGCTAGGCACGTCTCTAAGTGACGCACAATTACACGTGTCATGCGCCTGACGCAACATGCCTAATTAGTTGCGTACACATGGCACATGCTTTAAAAAAGATAGTGCTAGGAAAAGGGTGGTGTAGCGTTTGATTAATGCGGAACAAGTCAACAAAATAATAAGAATGAGAAAAACGATAAAGAAAATAAATAAGAAGAACACAAGGATTTACGTGGTTCGGTCAAATTAGACCTACGTCCACATGTGAGGGATTCGAGAGCTTCTTCACTATAATGGAGAAAGCAGAGAGAATATACAAGGAGTCCTGAAATTCTAAAGGGCTAAAGTGTGTATCAAACAATGATCACCAAGAGGGTCCTTTTATAACATAAGGAAAACCCTAATAAACCCTAGAATAATCTCCTAGTATAACTCTAATGACGGCTTAAAAAAATTAGGGTAAAAATTAGAATAACCCGTGAAAATAACGCGTCACCCGGTTCGGCGCTTCTGCCCGGTCGGGCCAAAACCCGCCCGGTCGGGCGCGAGACGAAATTCCAGTTTCGACAGTTCTTTGTAAAACAGCCATACCTTTCTCGTTTCTCAGCGGAATTGGGCATATCACCTGTCGTTGGAAAGCTCTTGGAACAAGCTATCACCTCCAATTTGAATCACGTCAAAACCATTTATAGATTGAGAGATATGTGTATTCAAAGTCAGGCTTATGCCATTTTCATAAGATTTCAAGTCACAAATAACAGATAGAATTAACAGCATGCGTGTCGCACAGAGGAGTGCGCCAGGTGCACGACTCCGTGTGACTCACAGGGACACGTGTCAGACGCACATTGGTGCGCCAGACACATGCTTAGCTTGTGCGCTTGGCGCACGTCGGTGCGCTAGGCGCACGCTGGTGCAGCAAGCGCACTGCCTTACTTTGACACGTTTTGACAGCTTTTTTTTATAAAACGCTTTTTAGCGATTTTCTTTTATCTTTTAAATCCGGAACTCTGATTTTACGGGACGAAATCCAATTTTAATTACCAAAAAATCTTTAAAAATATTTATTTCTTAAAATAAAACAATTAATTAGGCTTTTTCAAAGAGTTGGGCTCAAAATACAATTAAATATCATGAATAATTAAGTGGATTTTAAAATACGATTTTGAATCATTAAAATACGCTTTAACACTTTTAAAATAGGTTTAGCTCTTCGGATGCTCTGCCCCTTGGGTCGGACCAATTAAGACCACAGTATGTTTCATCATTGGGTCCTTAAATGGGGAGACACGATTATGGGTCTACACTACCCGGCCCAGATACTACCTGACCTAAATCCATTCTGACCCAAGACAACCCGACCCAAAACCCAAGGTTACCCGACCCAACCATGACATGCTATAATTTATTTTGTGTAATTCGACTTTTTGCCCTTTGACTTTTCTTTATATTTTTTAAATTGAGATTTCATAATGCACAAGTTGTAGATTAAAATGCCAAAAACTTAGTCTTTGATGATTAAAAATGCACGGTAAATCTTATTAACCATTAAAGAACATAGGAACTACAAAACTTAACAGATTATCCGTTAAGTTTTGTACTTCCTATGCTCTCTAATGATAAATAAGATTTACTTTACATATTTGATTTGTGAGTTAACCTTGAGAATTGAATTGGAAAGTGGATTGAATTTGAAGGGATTAAAGGAAAAAAGAGAAAGTAATAACTGAATTGCATTGGGATCTTGGAAAGAGTAAGACAAGTGAATTAGCTAAAATGTAAAACTCTTATATTCATATACTTTAATATTTACAAAATATTAAGTATTTACAATTGAATAATTTAAATAACTAAATGAGTAACTAAACTAAATAGTATTATAGAATGATTGAAAATCTATACAAGTATTGACTATTAAACTAATAGTCTAATACAAGAGCAAGAGCCTTTGAGTGACGCCGCAGCAGCAGATTGAGAGGCGAGAGAGGGCCGGCGGGCCATTGTGAATAAGAGCCTTTGAGAGCCGAGAGAGGACCTGGCAGCACAACGGCAGGATATGGGCCCATGAGAGGCCATGAGGGGGCATAGAGAGCACAACAGCAACAACACAAAGAGCAACAAAACAACGAGATGGTAGAAAACACCAAAAATCTCACAAAGAAAAACATAAAGCAGATTTGGATGAGCAGTTTATAAGTTTGAAAATTTAAATTTATAAGTGTCAATTTTAAACAAAGAAAGACAGCAAAGAAAACAAAAGAAATTAATTTATTTTTAAAATCAATTATGGCTCTCAGGTACAAACTTTTCATGCTTTCCTATTTATAATTTCATAAATTCATACTTCATCAATTCATGTCTCGCAGTCTTGGTGTCTCCATCTTCATACAATCAGTCAATCATACTCTAATATCATATTCTCATTTTCTTCATTAATAATTCTTTCATTCAACTCATCTTTAATAGTTTAACTCTTTTTATTGTCATATAGTGACCCAGTGAGAGTGAGTAAGTCACTAACTAACTAATTGGCTAAGTTTAATGACTCTAATAGTGTAATCATTAATCAGTATGGAGTATGGAGTATGGAGTATGGACTTATTAATTACGGTTGTTAATTGTTAGGTGTTTTTTGTTCACAAAGAAATGAAGAACAAAAGTATTTTATCTCAATTATCGAATGTCCAACCTCCAAAGTCAAAACTATAATCCTAATTTGATAAATTAATGATTGATCATTATTCATTAATGATAAACACTGTAAAGTTTAAATCTTTAATGTATATAAGTATATGTATCACTTCACGTTTTAACATGTTAATTGTTATAACTTTAGTTAATAATATAAGTTTAGTCAATAATGTATATGTATTAGCCAATAATATAAGTTAAGTCTTAGTTCAGTTTAGTTACTTTAGTAACTTTTAAAACTAGTAATATGAGTTTTGACATGTTATTTGTTATAACTTACGATTTTGTAACTTAATATATATGAAAAATAATTATAATTGCATTTTATGATTTTATCGATAATTCTTTAAAAAATATTATAATTTATATAAACCGTTTGTGACAATATACGAACTAAACCCCGAAAAAGAAGCGACCCAAGTTTACCGAGTTCAAACCCGACTCAATTCCTCTCGAGAAGTGGCCAAGCCAACTCGAAAGATGGCTTGAGCCAAACCAACTCCACCCGATGCCAATTTTTTCCGAAGCAAATTATTCTGAAAGTCATCTTAAGCCGACCCAACTCTACCCCATGTCGGCTTGTTTTGAGAGCCGATTTGTTACAAGAGCCAGTTTGTTCCGACGCAAGTCCTTCTGAGAGCCGATTTGTTCAACCCAAGTCCATCCGGCGCCGGCTTGAGCCGACCCAAGTCCTTCCGGAAGCCGATTTGTTCCGACCCAAGTCTATCCGGCAACGGCTAGAGCCGACCCAAGTCCTTCCAAGAGCCGATTTGTTCCGACCCAAGTCATTCCTAGAGCCGATTTGTTCCGACCCAAGTCCATCTGAGAGCCGATTTCGGCTGACTTCACCTTATTCCATTCTAACCCAAATTCACCCAACCCAACCACCAGCCAAACCAACCCCACCTGACCCAGTTCTGACCCAGTTCTGAGAGATCCCTCACCCAGTTGGACCCGACCCAAGGCCACCCAGACTCACCCACTTCCGACCCACGGCCTACCCTCACCCAGGTTATTCCGACCCAAATCATTCCGACCCAAGTTGGGTCAACCCAAACCCACCCAGTGGCCTAATTTGACAATTCTAACTAATTTATGTCTTATAGTCTTTAGAATTAGTTGGTCTATAAGAAAGACATTAAGAGCCAATTTTTTTTATCAGATCGTAATAAGCTACTTTGTTATTTGTTAATATACTTTCAAATTTCAATTGTAGTTAACTATATATAATACTAATACTTGCTATTATCATTGTCTCTTTAATTGCATAGTGTCATTTTTGGGTTTTGTACTCAAATTATCATTTAATTATGTCATCGTATGTATACTTTTGGATTTGGGATTTTACATTATGCAATGAAGAGATTGCACGTAGAGTTAAATCTATAATTGGTAAACTTTCTTCGATGAGGAGTTTAGAATTTCTATGAAGTGGGATGGGCACTAACGGTTTCAATTGTAAAAGTACTTGATGGGTTTTTAATTCTGCTTAATTTCTATGATCATGAAACGTATGCAATTTAATCTATAACTAAAGGAATATCTCATTATGCTAATAAAACATGAAATTGGAAAAACCATCTCAAATTATAAATGTGTGAGGTGGTTAGCCACAAAATCAACTGGAGGTGGTTGAGGCAGAATTCTCTCAAGCGTCGGTCATTTTAATTTAGTCCAATAGTCCAAATGTTACGCTTATGTTCGAACTTATGTGCATCCAAAAAAATACAAATCAAGGACAAGAGAATGAGGAGCCATTTTGGTAAGAGGGTTTTAGTGTGTTGTAGAGGCATAAAAAATCTCTTTCTAAACTATATTTTTAACTCTTAAACAAGAAATTACTAGAATGTAGTAAAGACAAGTCAAGGGTCGATCCACAGAGAAATTGGGATGAATTAAAATCTTAACAATCTAATTACCTAGTTGATGGGTATTTGGGGGGTTTAAATATGGTTTGAATAAATGAAACAAATTAAACAATCAAAAAAATTGGGATATAAAATCAATAAGAAAACAATAGAGTCAGGGCTACTAGTATCAAAATTATGGCAAAGATATTTATCAATGTACTGCAGATTAAAAGCAATGTAATGATTAGTTTTCTTCAAAATTCCTCAAATCCTGATCTCTCGAATGGTCCTCGAGATTAATCGCCGAGTCAACCAATCAAAATCTCTCTCATATTGTCTTTAATTAGTTAATTAAGAGATTAAATTAAGTACGAAAAATCCTAAAAGGATCTCCTTTATTTCTACCCAATATCTTCGCCTAGAAATAAGTTGATTTATGGAGATGAGATTTAGGTTCAAAATTTGACTAAAAATAGTTGTAACCAAAATACCAAAGTGTAAATGTAATCAATATCTACTCTTAGGCCTCAAAACACCAAGATCAATACATAATCTTCATTAATAATCCACAATACATCAACAACTAAAGAAAAGCCATAATTTTCATACTTTCATCTAAACCCTAGATAGAGAACTATTCACTAATCATATATGGACTCCAAGCATAAAAATATGGAATCATAAACTAATTAAAGGCTAAACATGATTAATGAAGGATTAAGGGAAGAATAACAACTAATCCTGCATGAAACTTTGATCAATCTAATCTAACTATGAATAAAGGAGAGAAGAACAAATAAAAGAAGAAAAATAAAATCTGGAAATCAATTTATATTGAATTAAAATACCTCAAAGTTGTAGAATTTGCAATAAACTTCAATCTCAAATGGATATATCCAAGAGTTATCAATGTGTTTTTACCTCTAATATATATAACCCTAATAAACTTCTAAGAACTCAATAATAATAAGCATCATTCGAAATAATAATAATAATAATAATAATAATAATAATAATAATAATAATAATAATAATAATAATAATAATAATAATAATAATAATAATAATAATAATAATAATAATAATAATAATAATAATAATAATAATAATAATAATAATAATAATAATAATAATAATAATAATAATAATAATAATAGGAGCAGTGTTTTAAAACGACAAGGCCTTATAAAAATCTTCCAAAACCCGATAGGTGTGGACGCACCATAAGAAGTGGTAGGGGCGCACCAAACTTCCTATCTTCATAATTGATCAACAGGTCAATAG
Organism: Beta corolliflora; assembly: GCA_947648045.1. Classification (NCBI taxonomy): domain Eukaryota; kingdom Viridiplantae; phylum Streptophyta; class Magnoliopsida; order Caryophyllales; family Amaranthaceae; genus Beta; species Beta corolliflora. The sequence goes on along the minus strand of CANSZD010004083.1, from coordinate 263,216 downwards.
GTGTCGGCGCACCTAACACAATGGTGCGGGTTCACCATGCATAGGTGCGAGCGCACCTAGCCTTATGTCATGGCCCTCTTTTCTTCTCTTTTGCGGGGGAAGACGTGAGATAGATCGTGCGGGTGCACCATGCTCAACTTCAACTCTCCATAATTGCTTTCTTTGTCATCTCTTGTAACTTATACTCGTATTAGGGGGGTCCCACCTACGTTGAAAACATGGCAAAATAGAGTGAAAGCAATAATGCTAGGAAATCGATAAAAAATAACCGAAAATCTAGCAAAGTGCCACAATGATCAAGGATGATCAAATGAGTGAAATAGAAGAGAAAAGGGATGACAAAAAGGGAAGAAAAGGGGAGAATGAGGATGAAAAATAAACTTAGAAAGGGTTCAATAAGTACACTAAAAACGCACTTATCAAACTTATATGGATTAAATCTACTTTTCGGAGGAGAAAAAAGATCGAGGTGTTGTAATAATGCAACTGATTGATCAGTCTCATGTGGTAGGCCAATGTAGGATAGAAGAGTTTAAAATGGATAAAGTGAGAGTGAATAGAGTATAAAAACAAAAAGGTGAGTGTATAGCAAAGAGAACGAGGGATCATTGTGTGTGCACATGTCCGGGTCAATTTTAGGTCGGATTTTTTTTCCCAGATTTGGCTGATTGAAGCCGACTCAAATCATTTTGAATTTCATAAATGTACCTTTGCTTCTTCATTTGAGATCAAAAGCAAATCTCGGCTCGTATAATTTGGCTCAAGAAAAATGGACCAAGTCAGTTTTACGATGTACAAATTCAACAAAATAATGACAGAACCTCGGGCAAGACATGTGTTGTGAACCTGATTCCAATAATTTGCATTCGCGGGCAAGGCATGTGACCATGTGTTGCAAACTTGATTCCAATAGTTTGCACTCAAACAACAATCACTAGCTAACATGGTAAAGCTGTTGGTTTAACCCTCTATTTCTATGAGATATCTTGATGACATAGTATAACAGGAGCTCGGGGGTGCGGCACCATGGCATGATATGTTAGTTTACTTAATTAGATGTGATAGCGTACAATATTAATGGCATGAGATGTTAATGAACATAGATGTGGATGGCGTACCTTAGTCCTTTGCTAATCATATATACCAAGACCAATATTTGGTTGACTGAAAGGCAAGTCTCTAGTTGTCATAAACTCTGTTAATAAAACTTCAAATCTAAGGCCCTTGCTCACATGGGAAGGCCGCAATGCAACAAAAAGACCTTAATTATCTAATTCCATTCAATGTGCCTACCAAATGTCTTGCCATGTGTGAATGCTTTCCTACAAAGGCGACACACTCACATGTATCACAAGATGTATACATTCAATATAATTTGAAATTTTTTCATTAGTCTCTTTCTCCAAAAAACCAAAAACAAAAAAAGGGACATTTTGGTCTACAATATAATAGAAGAGCTTTTCTTGCAATGACATTCTCTATGTTGTTGCCCGTTGCTACCCACCACTTGCCATCATATCCAATGAAAACGGATCTTGACATCTATTCTATGTTAAAGAACATATGCCAAACTCAATATAACAATGAATATTCTATCTTATGAGCTATTATTTTTATAAATTGTTAGTCCGGACAATGCCTCGACTTATTACATGTAATTGAATTTATAATTTTTTAATATTAAAGTAAGGGAAATATTAATTTACTTTGTACAATGTGAGGCTAAAATTGAATAAACTGCAAGTAGTGTTACGATAAGATTTTGTTTAAAGAATTATTAAATAATACTTCTTTCGTTTTTAAAAATTCTTACTACTTTGACCAAGTTTTCTCTCACAAAAAGATTCAAAATAGGAACAACAAAAGAAAACAGAGGGAGTATTGTTTTTTTTTTCTTTCTAATCACAATTTAGCAGAAAAATTACTTAACCAACAATTAAGAAAACTGTATTGAAAGTAATTTCCTTACTCTAAACTGTAATTTTTATTTGTCAATTTTACAAAAAGAAAAAAAAATAATCTGAAAAATTTATGTGCAACTACAAGTGGATAATGTTGTTGATTAATTTTTGTGGGAAAGAAATCAATTGTTAAAGTGAAGAATTATGAATAATACTATTTAATGAATTAATATATATGCAATATATAATATATAAAAGAAAAATTCTTACAGAAAATATTTATGTATACATTAGTATAGAGTCTAAAAGTTAATAAAGTAAATAAAGAGAGTTGATGCATAATAAATTGAATTTTAAGAAGTTGAGTAATGATGTTATAGAATTGATGAGCATGAGTGTCTTCTTTTTTTTTGTTACATTGTTATAAAAACATTTTTTAACATTGTTTCAGAGGCTAATTACAGAGAAAAGAAACATCTCGTTTGTAACTTGTGTGATTCTTTAGATGAGGACATCCTTCATGTCTTGCGGGACTGTGACCATGCTAAAGCGGTTTGGGAACTGCTCCCGGATAAGGATGAATGGTTCTACAAAAGTCTAACAATTCATGAAACGGTTCAGGGCATCCCTTGGAATACCCTCTTCCCTTTCCTATGCCATACAATTTGGACAACTCGAAACAAGTTTTTATTTGAAAGTACTCCTATCCCCCAACCTCCATACGTCCTCAAAAGAGCTTGTGCTGCGGCACGGGAATTTATCGCCCTGGCTCCAAGACTTTCCAACACTCCCCACCTAGCTCCCCAACCTTCGCCAATTTCTTCTCTCCCTCAACTTTGGATGGTCCTTCATGTAAGATTATAAGTACTCTAAGCGGAATTTCATGAATCATATTCATAAGCACTTAAAACAGGATCTCATGCATATACATTCAAGGATCACATAATAGTTAAGAATTAACCTTTGACGCGTGATTTCCACAAAGCTCTTCGAGATCCGGAGATAGAACCGCAATTGAGATTCCTCTACTAGGTCCACGAATCCAGATCAATGCTCCACCAATGCTAGTTGGAAGGAAGATGGACTCTTCTATTTCTTGGAGCAGTATTACGTAACTTTGAAAGAGAGAGAAAAGAGGAGAGAGAAAATAATGAGAGAATAAAAACTGACTGCTTTATTTTCTCACCCACACCTAATTATAGGAACTAATTAGGTTAGGAGTCCTCCCCTTTTCTACCTCCTTGGCCGGCCACTCCTAGAGTCCTACATGGGCTCTAGGTCATTCTTTTATTGATCCGGATTGTGTAAGTGTGACCTTTGTAGGATCCATCTAATTGGGCTTCGGGTTTATTATTTACTAAACCTGAAGTTCTATAGCATCCTCTAGCAAAGCGTATAGACGACCCAATTTAATGAATTTATTATCTCCATAATATGATCCATGTTATATTTAGTAATTGCATTAGAGTCAAGGACACAATTCCTTCAATCTACCACTTGTCCGAGACGAGTGTGCAATCTTCAAATTCCTTAAGTCTCTTAGTGTCCAATTTGATAGTATGACCATATCACTATATCATCCATACTAGTCTTCAAATTAATCCTTGAAATCCGAGTTGGAATTGACAAACAAATGATCATCATATAATCCATTTGAGCACAGCCATGCATTTTTCAATTCTCACTCTCCAAGGGGCCAAGACACCCTTCCTATCTCATATAGGAGGACTTTTCAATCTTGTGGCAACCAAGACTCCCACTCAACTTTTAGCACAACCCGAACACTGCCTTTATAGTCCCCTTTTACGGCATGACGTTTGGCAAAGATCAAAGTTATACCAATCATTAGGCTAAGTAGTGTTCCACTCATGTCTTAGGAATCCACTAATATAATTACGAAGTTATAGAAACTTCTAAGTAGGTCTGTTCGATCATGCATCAACTATACATGTCCATATGATTGACTAAACATCTCCATGTTCCCATAGCCCATGAAACGGCGCTATCAATCAATCTTATATGCTAATCCTTTAATAAGTCATTTATGTCCAATTGAACGACTTAGATTAGGAACTATAATATTCTATGAATTTTGTTCACTTATGGTGTTTCATTCATCAAATCACATATTTGACAAAACCATTGAATTCAAGATATATTTTGGACATTTTATTTAATACCAAACCAAAATTAAATAAGATAAAATTTTATTTCTCATAAACATAAAATAGCAAAAACATGTCTCTACATTGTAATAAGTTTCTTTAAACCTAGTACAATCTAAAGCCACTCTAACATTTGCTTCAAGCCTATAGCCCTAGCGTGACACTCATGCTTGGGTTGAGGTAGTGGTTTAGTGAGCGGATCAGCCACATTCTCATCCGTGTGAACTTTGCAGATCCCGACATCCTTCCTGTCAACAATCTCCCTAATGAGGTGATACTTCCTCATTACATGTTTGGATTTGTTATGTGATCTCGGTTCTTTTGCTTGCGCAATAGCACCATTGTTATCACAGAACAACTCAATCCCTTCCAGAGCACTAGGTATAATATCCAACTGCCAAGAACTTCTTTATCCAAACCGCTTCTTTAGTCGCTTCAACCGCCGCTAAATATTCCCGATTCTCGTCGTAGAGTCGCTACAAGGCTTTGCTTTGAGCTCTTCCACCACCTGCTCCTCCATTTAGACAAAAGACGTACCCCGACCGAGAGCGGTAATCATCTCCGTCGGTTTGGAAGCTCGCATCGTATAACCTTTAACAACCAACTCACTTTCACCTCCATAGACTAAGAACATGCCTTTAGTTCTTCTCCAAGTACTTAAGGATGCTCTTAGTCGCAATCCAAAGTGCTTCCCCCGGATTTGCTTGGAACCTGCTACACATGCTCAAGGCATATGCAACATCTGGTCGAGTACTTATCATGGCATACATGATAGACCCTATAGCCGAAGCATAAGGTATGCTACTCATTCGCTTCAACTCATCAGGCCCAGTTGGGCACTGACTCTTGCTAAGCGATATGCCATGTGACATGGGAATGAATCCTCTCTTCGAGTTTTCCATGTTGAACCTTGCAAGAACTTTATCAATATAAGTTTCTTGACTTAGTCCAATCATCCTTCGAGACCTATCTCTATGGATTTTAATTCCCAAGCATGTACTCGACTTCTCCAAGGTCCTTCATGGAGAAACAACTTTTCAACCATTCCTTGACTGACTCAAGCATTGGTATGTCATTTCCCATGAGTAGTATGTCATCTACATACAATACCAAGAAGACTAAGCTGCTCCCACTAAACTTCTTGTAAACACAAGACTCTTCTTCGCTTTTGAGGAAACCAAATTTCTTGATTGCCTCATCAAATCGAAGATTCCAGCTCCGAGATGCCTGCTTCAATCCATATATGGATCTTTGAAGCTTGCAAACCCTTTTAGGATTTTCTGGATCCTCAAAACCTTCAGGTTGTGTCATGTACACATCCTCATTCAAGAGCCCATTCAAGAATGCAGTTTTGACATCCATCTGCCAAATTTCATAATCATGAAATGCAGCAATCGCTAAAAGTATCCGAATTGACTTAAGCATTGCTACTGGAGAAAAGGTCTCATCATAGTCTATACCATGAATTTGTCTGAATCCTTTTGCAACCAGTCTTGCTTTATAGACATAGACATTCCCATCTTTGTCTGTTTTCAATTTGAACACCCACTTGCATCCAATAGGGTTAACCCCATCAGGCAAGTCGATCAGGGTCCAAACTTTATTCTCAGACATGGAGTCTAACTCGGATTTCATGGCCTCAAGCCATTTCTCAGAGTCTGGGCACGTCAAAGCTTGTTTGTAGGTAGTAGGTTCTGAATTCTCCAAAATCATTATTTCGTAATTTTCGCTAACAAGAAATCAACCAACCTCTTGTTTGGAATCCTTTCTCTACTAGACCTACGCGGGGCGTGAGCATCAAGAGAAATGTTCTCTTCAACTTCTTGAAGATCTTCGCTTGAATTAGATTCAAGTGGGACGGTAGGAGGTTCACGCGTTGAATACGTCATCTCCTGAACTAGACTTTCGTCTTGTCGGGCCGTCTCTGACATGGTATGAACCACATCCAATTGTTGCTCATCTCGAATTTCTTCGAGAATTATTTTACTCCCACTTGTCTTTCTAGAAACAAATTCCTTTTCAAGAAAGACACCATCACGAGCAACAAACACTTTGTTCTCTTGACGGTTATAGAAGTAATAACCCCTTGTCTCTTTTGGGTATCCCACAAAGAGACATTTATCTGACTTGGGTGCAAGTTTGTCTGACAGTAAACGTTTTACATAGACCTCACATCCCCAGATCTTAAGAAAAGACAAGTTTGGAGTTTTTCCATTCCATAACTCATATGGAGTCTTTTCTACAGCCTTTGACGGGCTTTTGTTTAGTGTGTGTGCAGTGCTTTTGAGAGCATATTCCCAAAAGGAAATCGGAAGATCAAAGAAGACTCATCATTGATCGAACCATATCCAATAAGGTCCGATTCCTCCTTTCGCATACACCATTTAATCTGCGGTGTTCTCGGTGGAGTCAATTGTGAAAGAATTCCACAACCCTTCAAATGATCATCAAACTCTTGGCTCAAATACTCGCCACCACGATCGGATCGCGAAGGCTTTAATTGTCTTACCAAGTTGATTTTGTACTTCATTCTGGAACTCTTTGAATTTATCAAAAGATTCCGACTTATGTTTCATTAAGTAGACATATCCATATCTACTCAAATCATCAGTGAAGGTAATGAAGTAGTTAAACCCTCCCCTTGCCTTTGTGCTCATGGGACCACAAACATCTGTATGTATGAGGCCCAAGAGATCGCTGGCCTTTTCACCCTTTCCATTAAACGGTGACTTTGTCATTTTCCCCATCAAGCATGATTCACATACATCAAATGATTCAAAATCAAATGATGGAAGAATGCCATCCTGTTGTAACTTTTGGATGCGCTTTTGGTTTATATGACCCATTCGACAATGCCAAATGTAGGTTAGGTTTGATTCATTTGATTTTTGTTTCTTGCTATCTATGTTATAGACTTGTGATGACCTATCAAGCACATATAAGCCATTTATCAATTTAGCACTAGCATAGAACATATTATTGTAAGAAATGGAACAACATTTGTTCTTAATCTCAAAACAAAACCCTTCGGAATCCAATACAGAAACAGAAATTATGTTCTTGGTTATAGAAGGAACAAAATAACAATTATTTAATTCTAAAACAAAGCCAGATGGCAAATGCAGACTATAGCTTCCTATGGCAAGTGCAAAGAACCCGTGCTCCATTTCCAACGCGAAGCTGTACCTCGCCCTTTGCCAGCCTCCTACTTCTTTTTAGTCCCTACACATCATTAACTATGTGAGAACCACAGCCGGTATCCAATACCCATAAAGAAGTAGAAGTCAAATTGATTTCTATAACAAATATACCTGAAGTGGAAGCCCCAGACTTCTTTTCCTCCAAGTATAGAGGGCAGTTCCTCTTCCAAAGGTCCCTATCTTGTGACAATGGAAGCACTTGCTTTCCGCGGCCACCTTTGGCTTGGCGGTTGGCTTAGGTTTTTCAAAGAACAACGACAACTTGCTTGCCTTTGTCCTTCTTTCCTGCCCATTTCTTCTTAAAACCCTTTCCCTTCTGAACCATTAGAACCTCTTTCTTTGGTTCTTTAGGGATATTCCTCTCAGCATTGACCAACAACCCGTGCAACTCTTGCAAAGTCTTTTCAGACTCATTCATGTTGAAGGTCATCCTGAACTGATTAAAGTTGTCAGGCAATGAGTGGAGAATAATGTCAGTAGCCAACTCAACCCTGTAAGGGAATCCAAGTCGTTCTATGTTTTCGAATAGACCCATCATAGCGAAAACATGGGGGCCAACAGCTTGACCCGGCTTCATGTGACATTCTAGTATCTCCCTATTGGTCTCATACCGCTCAACTCGGGCTTGTGTTTGAAACATAGCCCGCAGCTCTTGCATGATGGTATAAGCATCCTTGGTTTCGAACCTCCTTTGGAGGTCCGGCTCCATGGCTGCTATCATCAAGCAAGTGATTGGTATAGACCTATCATTGGCCTGCTTAGCACGACGTTTGTCGGCCTTGGGCGACTCATCGGAATCACAGGAAGTGGGGTTTCTAAGACATCCTCTCGACCCTCGAGACCTCAATACAAGTCTTAAGGTTCTTTCCCGATTGATGAAATTTTCACCATTCACTTCGTCCTTTTCAAGGAAAGGACGAATGTTGAAAACAGAGTTGTTGTTGTTGTTGTTAGACATAGTATCTACAGACAGAATAAAAACAAAGTTCAATATTATGTTTATACAACAACCTAAAACATGCAAAGGTTTCTAGGTTGATCACCTATTCAATTTTAATGTCCCATTTGAATAAGTGAATACAAGATCCTATTAACATGCAACACTAAGCAGACGAAGGCCTTATCTTAACGTTACATTCTCAAGGTAAGTAAACTCCTTTACTAATTATAACAATTTATAATTCTTGTTTAGATTGGTAAACATCGCATGCTTAACTATCTCGTGCTTCAAAACCCAAAACGCTTTTGATGATTTTGTTAAGGATAACCAAACTAAGTAGTAAAATTCGCAATTTTACCTTATCTCCCAAAATTAATGATAATACCCTGCGGAGGCATGACCTATTACTATTAATTAAGGGTTAATAAGCACTTTATGTTTGGAAAAGCTAACCTTAATATTTGCGGGACCTAAGTTTATTATGTTGTTATGAATTAGTGAACTCTAGCGTATCAACAAACAACATACAATAAACTTATAAGCATTTTAAATAATAATAAAATGCGAAAATAAAATGATCTAGTATGGCCCCTAATCTTAAGAACTAAGCATCAATGGCTCCTTCTTGGACTCTTCATGGATCTCCATCCATCTTAGCCATGGGCCTTTTCTTGATGGGCTCGTCTTTGGATTACATAAGTATCAAAATAATTTAAATAATAACTAAATTAAATAAATTACAAAAATACTTAACGATACGCAGATCGTATTTAAAATTACAAGAATACATCACGATACGCAGATCGTATTTTCTAACTTAATTTGGGCCATACTAGTCATACATAGCAATTATATCAAAATATAAAAGCCACATAATAATATCACATATTATACTTGCCAACAATTAAAATATCAAATATTCTTAATTAAAGCAAGAGGATAAAATATTTAAGTAATTCCTAACCACATAAAGATTCTATCCTATAAAATCTAGCCTACTAATTTTAATTAGATTAAAGAATCAAGTTATGGATTTTAATTTATGACCCAGTTAAAATTAACATAATTAACATAATTGATGTTTACTTAACTTTCTCAAAATCTGTTTTTAAAATTTCCAAAATAAAAAACTGCATATTGCCCCAAAAAATATGGCAGATTACATCCATCAAAAAAAATTTTTTTTTTTTTAAAAAACCTGTGAAGACCAACAGCAGTACAAACTGCCAGTCTTCACGCAAGCCCAGAAATACCGGCCACCCTTCTCAGGCGGCTTCACCGGCAATTCGCCGGCAAAATTATCCGTGAGCCGACGCCGGCCACAGAGCAACCAGCGCCAGCCCACAAATCACCAAACCACGGCAACCCCACGTCGTACGCGTGGCTGCTGTCAACCCTTCCCTCGCCGACTTCGACTGCTCGCCGGTAGTCTGCGTCGCCTTCCTCGGCTTCTCGTCGGTAGACTACCGGAGCAGACACCAGCCGTGGCTGCTCCTCTTCCTCCTTAAATTTTTTTTTTTTAATATTTATTTGAAGGAAAGTAAAATTACAACATTTGTAAAATTAATTTAGTGATCTTAATTAAATTAAACATAAACTCTTTTATGCCTAATTCAGAAAATTAAATAAAAATCTCTATTTTAATTAATTTTAGGGTTATTCACATAAATTAATCTCTAATTCATATAAAACGCTTTTAACATGAATTTATTTTCAAACATAAACAATTTTTAACATGAAAATCAGATTAATAATATGAATTTAATATTCGAAATTTAGAGATCTAAAATCAGATTTTAAATTTCAAAAAATTATGGTTTAAAAGGTGAAATTTTCGGCCATTTGTAATTGAAAAAGTTAGTAATTAAATCTTCATTTAATCAATTTCATTAAATTATTCAATCCATAATTCAATTCCTCCCCTTAATCAAATTAAAATTAGTCATGAACACATCAAAATAAATCTAATTATTATGACCAAAAAATTATATGCAAGAGGCTAAAACTGATACCACTGTAAGATTATAAGTACTCTAAGCGGAATTTCATGAATCATATTCATAAGCACTTAAAACAGGATCTCATGCATATACATTCAAGGATCACATAATAGTTAAGAATTAACCTTTGACGCGTGATTTCCACAAAGCTCTTCGAGATCCGGAGATAGAACTGCAATTGAGATTCCTCTACTAGGTCCACGAATCCAGATCAATGCTCCACCAATGCTAGTTGGAAGGAAGATGGACTCTTCTATTTCTTGGAGTAGTATTACGTAACTTTGAAAGAGAGAGAAAAGAGGAGAGAGAAAATAATGAGAGAATAAAAACTGACTGCTTTATTTTCTCACCCACACCTAATTATAGGAACTAATTAGGTTAGGAGTCCTCCCCTTTTCTACCTCCTTGGCCGGCCACTCCTAGAGTCCTACATGGGCTCTAGGTCATTCTTTTATTGATCCGGATTGTGTAAGTGTGACCTTTGTAGGATCCATCTAATTGGGCTTCGGGTTTATTATTTACTAAACCTGAAGTTCTATAGCATCCTCTAGCAAAGCTTATAGACGACCCAATTTAATGAATTTATTATCTCCATAATATGATCCATGTTATATTTAGTAATTGCATTAGAGTCAAGGACACAATTCCTTCACTTCACACTGATGCCTCGTTCATCTCACCTCATGTCCCTGCGGGAATAGTAGGTTGTTTGCGTTCGAGAAAGGGTAATTGAGTGGTTGGGTTCCAAAAAAGAATTTATACCTTGAATGCTAAAATGTCAGAGTTACTTGCAATAATTTATGGTATGAAAATGGCGGTTTCTAACAATTGCAGCTACATCATGATTTGATCGGATTGTAAGGAGATTGTTAGTCTATTAAATCAAGAGAAAGTGCATACTGACTTCTATGCCCATGTATTGAGTGTTTGTAGGGAGTACAAACAGGTGTTCAGGGATGCCCGGTTCGTGTTCGTGAGGCGTGAGGAAAATCAAGTAGCAGATAGTCTCGCAAAAAACTGTCGTAGTAGTAATAGTGAAATGAATGTATTGAGGAACTTACCCCTTCCCCCTAATTTCTGTAATGAAAGGATTATCTCGGATTGTACTGGGTGTTTCAAGCCCTAACTTAATTACTTAATGTTATGTTTTATGCCCTTTTAACCCAAAAAAAAACATTGTTTCAGAGAGGGGCGACATGCGGCTATCTAGGTGCCTACATAGGCCACATTTCTTGCTCATACTTTGTAATAATAATACTCCTTCCGTTTTTTAAAATAGTTACACTTTACCTTTTCACACTTCTCAATGTAAATATTTGAACGTTAATAACCTCTAAATTTGCATTCATAAATGTGATAAAAAGTTGATATTCCAAAAGTACATATTGAGACAAATCAAACAGAATCTCACATGACTATATTTTTTCTTACCCATTAATCACAAATGATAATCAAACATAAATTTATGAATAGAGTTAAAACTCAAAGTGTAAACATTAAAAAGAAATGGAGGGGGTAATAGATTGTGTTGCTTATCTGTTTTTTACCTTGGAAATTGGTCATTTAGTTTTTTTTAAAATCCATAAGAATTTAATAGTTGAAATTTGTTTGCATGTAAAAGATGTGGTTTGGTGATGAGATTAAAACATTTGAACCCAAAGGTCATAGGTTTGAGACCTCTTGTACAAACTTTTTGATGATTTTCTAGCGGAATATCATGTCAAAGATGAAGTTGTGCCATGTTAATTAACATATGAATTCATGTAAGAGAAGATGTAAAGCCACTTCAATACATGAGATGGCGAGACATGTGGCTTGCTACAATGCTCGCATATGCATTTTACTAATATACTAGCTAGTTGTTGGGTTTGGGCAATGTCCACAAGTAATTTGATAAAATAGAAAGGATGTATAGATTAGGGTTGACATTTTATCACAAGTCCAAATAGTTTATCAGTAAGATCATGACATTACGTACAAAGTGAGCGGTTACAGGTTCGAGATCTCCTATGCAAATTTTTTTATCATTTTTCTACAGAATAGCATGTTGGAGATAAAGCGGCGCCAAGTTAGCATATGAGGTAGGGTGCCATATGGCGGCGTAACATAAATTAGCTACGGATTGCATCCGTAGCAACAAATGGGAATCCGTAGCAAAATCAATCTTGCGCGAAAATTGCGAGGGAAGTGGTCTGTATCAAAAAGCCTCGTAGCAAAATGAGGTAAAAACGGAGGTTAAGCATCCGTAGCAAAAGTTGTGAGGGATATAAAGCTATTTCAAAAGTTGTCCGTAGCAAAATCTGCTCAAAATATCTTAATCTGTAGCAAAAATTTGCTACGAAAAACCATAATTAGTAGCAAAATTTTGCAAGAGATTTGTATTTTTTTTCTTACTTTGGAGTAACTTAGTAAATGAGCTCTCTAAAATAAAGATGCATGCATCTTATTAGTATGAGTAGCCTGCAGCTAAATTCTTTTAAAGCAATGAGTTCTTATGGCTACCAAAAATGTGCAATGGAAACAAAATAAACGACCGTGGCAATTTTTGCTGCGAAACCACAATTCGTAACAAATTCTGCTATGAAAGTCATATCCGTAGCAAATTTTGCTACCGTAAATCAATCAATAGTAAAATTTGCTATGGATTTTGCATCACTTGTAAAAATTGTCAAGAATAAGCCAACCTTTGGTATGTCTGCATAAATTAAGTGAGACTTTTGATCAATTTAGAATAAGCAAAGCTTGTGGGAGTAGTAGCTTTTAATAGGCTAAAGTGACTAGTGATTGAACAATAGGTAATTTTTTGTAAATTTTTTTATTTTATTCTTTTAGACTACTCTCTCCTCCAAAACCTATTTCTCCCTCCTCTTTCACTCCACCACCACCGACCACCTCCTCCCCGCCAAACCACCACCTTCTTCCCAGCCATCCACTCACCCCAAAACCCCCCTCTCTCTCTCGCTCGCACCCCCCTCTCTCTTTGCACCTTTCCCTTACCCCAAATCATTTTGCCATACATCTTCTCCAATAGAAGATTCTTCTATGCAAGAAACTTATTCTCAATCAGAAGATCATCCTCAAAGCTCCTAAATTTGTTCGCACTTGGGACAACAAACTCTAAACCATAAGCAAAGAGATCGACAACAACAACGGGGTCTTCGTGTTTACGCTTCTTGAGGTCTCAGCAGAGAGTGATGAGGAGGTCGTCTTAGAGGATGACAATGGGGAGAGAGAAGGAGGATTTAAGAAAGTCGATAATGTAGCGCTTCAACTTCCACTCGTCTAAGGGATAGACAGAGGATGAGTTTGCGTGGTGGAGCTTGATTCAAGGATAGAGAATGATGACAGGCTAAAGTCGTATCATCTAATCAAAATAAACTTAAGGTCCACTAACTGGGTAGTCAAGAAAGTCATGATCGGATTTACAGGGAGATACTTGTACTACTATGTCTGAACTCTAATATTAAACTAACTAAATCAGATAAAATGAGTTGGTTTATTAAAATAATTGCAGATAATCAAATCACAAATATCAAATGAGGGAATACTAGGGATGGTTCACTATGTATGCAATTAAGGATATCAAGAATGACTGAAGAAACTCAATAAATCAATCTAATAACTAGGGTACGTGTAACTTTTATCGAACATTACCTCCCTCGAAACTCACTAAGCCAATGTCGCATGGTCATAGATTCCTAAGCAACTATTAAGATCCTATACAAAATCCTACCCCTTGGTCTATAACTTTGTAACGTAATAATAATCAGACAAATTTGGCTAGATTTGCATATTAACATAAATAACTCAATAGTAAGAATCAAATGAATTCACAAGAAATCAATCATTCAATCAATCCCTCATGCATACATAGATTCCCAGAATCCCTGGAAATTAAATTACTCACTCATAATTAGGGAAAGCATAATTACAATTAAATAAGCAAACATAATGAATTAAAATGAAGAATAATCGAATAAGAATGATAAGAGAAGTAAAAAAAATACTAATTGAAGAACATATCTTGAAATCAATTAATCCTATTAAGAGTTTCAATGTACTTGAGAATGAAAAAAAGCTTCCGAATGAAAACTAGGGTTCTTCCGTGAACAAAAGTACTTAGAAAAATAATAAAGTGTAAAACTTGGTTTTTCTAAAGGAGGATTTATATTAAAACATTCATTCATCCAACCGGGCAAGATCCACCGGGCCGGGCCCGCAACAAAGCATCAAAACTACTCATTTTCGAAACGTCATAACTTTCTCATCTCTCATCGAAATTTGGCGTGTGACTAGTTGTTGGAAATTTCTCTCATACTACTTTTCAACCCAATTGGAATAACTTTATTATCATTTATAGATCAAAGTTATGAGCAAAAGAGTGGACAAGAGTCTGTTTGGGCACTTCTTACGCTTTGCTACATTCTAGCCAAATGCAAATTCGTCCCAAAGAGATGCTTTGAGATCCTCATGCAATCTACCTTCTTGAATCATGTTTATTATACTCAAGCTTAGCCAACCACAATTATTTGCATTGAGATCACCTGATATTCATTAAAACAAGTAAACGGAGACTAGTAGAGCATAACTTGAGTAAATCATGCAAATATGCTCATAAATGCTCTAATATGAACTAGAATTGCAACCTAAATGCACCTAAGAATTATGTGTATATAAATATGACATATCAAGTGAGGCCACTGGTAAGCTCGAATGCTTCTGTTGGGGAGATGGGGTCTAGTGTTTTCGAACTGCTGCGAAAGGGCTGGTGGCTGGGGAGGGGGTGGCAGGGAAGGGCAGGGTTAGAGGAGGGCAAATGTGCTTGCTTCTATTGGACCTGGAGTTGGTCAAGGTACTGCTGCGGGGGGGCCCTTAACAATCTTCCCCGTTCTATTACCTGACTCGCCGATTTTTAGGAACGCCCTAATTTTATTTCCTTGCGGAAATGGAACGGGCGAGCTCTCAGACTGCATTTCTCAGGGGATGCAGGCACCAGAGCGAAGAGGAGGGGCTACTTAAGGAACTTTAATGCAAACCAGAAGGACTGGAGCTGTTATGGAGAGGAGAGATGAGTAGGCAAATTTTTTATATGTTTTTCTAATTAACATTTAGAAATAAATTAAACCAATAAAAAAAGACACGTGTATGAATTACCTATAATAACAGGTTGTTTACCTGTTAAACCTATTAAAAGCTTACCCTCACAAACTTTGCTTATTCTGAGTTAATCAAAAGCCTGATTCATTTTGATCAAAACGATCAAAGATTGACTTAATCCTGATAATTATTCCATTAAATTTTGATCAAACTTTGATCCAATAAGACAAACTGAAAGGTAATAGACCGAAGCGAGCAGGAAGTAGCTAGTATATTGCGTATCTGTGATACATTTAATTTTCTCGTGAGAGTATCTTGTGATATTACCTTTTTAGGCTTAACTGAGATCTTGAACCAAAGTTGAAATTTGAAAACACTATATTGCAAATTTGCAACAGGTAGCTGAAAAGTTTTGCACTAATGCAGCCTTTGTATAGCTCATCCTATCATTGAAGAACTACCACATCCTTTCCCTCAACTAACAACTATTATGCTTCCTACCGCCATTATCACCACTAGCTACCTACATAAAAAAAGTTGTTAATAACGAATCCTACACAATTATTGTTTAGGTTAATAATTTTAATGATCATAAAAGTGACAACAACTTGATAACATAAATAAAAATTGAATACTTAACTTCCTTCTTCCATTTCTTTGAAACCGTTCAGAATCAGTCCGGTAAAAATTCGATTCGAGCTTATTTTGTTTGTTAATGAGCCAAACTTGCATATATTGTACTCCCTCCGTCCCTAAATAGAATGTCCATTTTTTTTGGGCACAAGTATTAAGAAGAAATCATGTGTAGAACCTTAGTTGTATTAAATCATAATTAAATATAAAAGTTGGTACACTTTTTATTATTTGTTTATTAAGGAGAGAGAATGTGGGCCATATGGGAAGTGGGTGATATTATAAAAATTGAAACCAAAATAATATTTTAATTGGTGGACCCATACCAAATAAGGAAATGGGAAATCTATTTGGGACATACATAAATGAAAAAATGGGCACTGTATTTAGGGACGAATGGAGTAGTTGAACATTAAACGAGCCAAACTCAAACTCAATATTAGGCTCGAAACCTCTTGAGCTCATTTTTATAAGAAATAATATTTTTAAAAAATTATTATATAATTGCCACGTGAAGGCCTAAATCATCAATTGAATGGCAAAGATAAGAGTATTTTCAACACAACTTGTCCAAGTGGCACACTAATATAAAATCGATTAACAACAACATTAAAATCTTTTGGTGCTAATTGTTGCCACATGTCTTAATTGGTCGACTTCAAAACACGGCTCGAACTCAAACCAATTGCTTGAGCCTGATTTTTGAGTTCGAGTTTGAGTTCGGACGCGGTAAAATTAATCAAACCCAAGTCCATGTTAGAGTTTGGGTCGACTCAGCTCATGGCCAGCTCTAAACACCACAAAAAAAAATTCCAACTAAGGTTGCGCATTTGGGGGGAGGTTGGCAAAAATTTTAACCTCCAACTTCGTGGTTGGAAGATGCATAGGAATGATAAGAAGTTGATCCTTGTTCTTTTGAAACTAAATGATATATATATATATATATATATATATATATATATATATATATATTATACATATATATAATACATATACATATATATATATACATGTATATATATATTATACATATATATACATGTATATATATATATATATATATATATATATATATATATATATATATATATATATATATATATATATGTATGTATGTATGTATATATATATGTATGTATGTATGTATGTATGTATGTATATATGTATATATGTATGTATGTATGTATGTATGTATATATGTATGTATGTATGTATGTATGTATGTATGTATGTATATATGTATGTATGTATGTATATATGTATGTATGTATGTATATATGTATGTATGTATGTATGTATGTATGTATGTATATATATGTATACATACATACATACATACATACATATACATACATACATACATACATACATACATACATACATTACATATATATACATACATATATACATATATATACATTACATATATATACATACATATATACATACATACATACATATATACATATATACATATGTATATATATGTATATGTATATATATATATATATATATATATATATATATATATATATATATATATATATATATATATATATATATATATATATATATATATATATGGCGTACATTTCCAATTTCAGATTTGGTATTTGCCACTTATGTAGCCTAACCAAACAAAGTTTAGTTTATCAGTGATTATGATATACAAATCCTATTAAGATAGGTTTAGGAGTATTTCCTAAAATCTATCTAGAAGTGTTTATTTAGAGATAATATTTATTAGTATTATATTTAGTTCAGGATATGTTTTTCTAGTTATACTTAAGTTAGGTTTTATATGATGTACTATAAATATCTCCTTTGGGTTAATAATAATTCCAATTTTTTTCCTTCAATCTGTTTTGTCATGGTATCAGAGCAAGTTAAGATCTTGGATAAAAACTCAAAAATATTGTTCTCCTGCTGGTGGGTCTGAGTTTTATACCCACCGGCCGGATTTCACCCCACAAATCAGAGATTTTTTTTCCGATTATGTGACAAAATTAGTGAAGCGAGAGAATTTTTTGTTTGTTACTCTTAAATGTCGATGTGTTAGTGCAATTTAATAATAAAATTAAATTTTTCTTCTTTGTATTTTCTTCAAGGGTTGACTTTCTTCCATCAGTTGCTTCTCCTGCAGCGTTTTATTTGAAGCCAATCAAGTGCTTGGTATTTGCTTGAAATCGCTATGTTGCACTTCCTTTATTCTTTTGCAGTTTTGTCGTGCCGCCGTTTATTTTCCAGATTGAAGATTAATTTGGTGGTGCTTTTGTTTCAATGACCTAAGTGACTTGGTTCTTCACTATACAATCCCTCCACAAAAAAAATTGTTGGAGGGTTCGAAAAAAATGGCCTTCCCATCATTATATCTATTTAATTTGATTTTACTTAATTTTTTTTGTTTCTCCAATCGTAACGTTCGTGTTACTGCCGTTGCGATTGTGGGAGGGTGTTAGGGTAGATTTTGGAGTATTTCCTAAATCTATCTATTTAGAAGTGTTTATTTAGAGATAATATTTATTAGTAATGTATTTAGTTTACAATATGTTTTCCTAGTTCTACTTAAGTTAGGTATTATATGATGTACTATAGGATGCTGCGCCAAAAAAACGCTTCATCTCCTTCGTTCTCTTTAGAACCCCAATCGAACCCTAGCTAGCGATCCCTAGCTTCCCCTTCCACGGCGCCATCCGTGTTCCTCTCTTCGGCGTGCACCGCCACAGGGTCAACCTCCATCCCCAATGCTTTTCCTTCACCTTTTAACTCCATCCCCTAGTTATCTCTTCCATAAATCCCCTCTAAATCAGTCTTTTCCCAATTAATTTGCTCTCTAGGTTTTGTCTTAGTTTGTTCCCTTCTTCAAGTTGTTTTGTTGTGCTTTGGTTTGCTGTTGTCAAATTGCAGGTATTGTTTTTTTTGGTGGGTTTCCAACAAAGTCGATCAAGTGAAGTTGAAGATGAGATTCCAAATCAAAGGTAAAACCTTTTAATTGGAGCTGAGTAATGGTTTCTTAAAAATTAATGAGTTCTATAACAATCGAAAACGGTGGATTAATTTTCCGATTAAGTTGATTGAATGATTTTCCAATGTCCTTAATGGCTGCTCAAAGTTGATTAAATTTGAACATTCTAGGCAATTTGGTTGCCTTTGGTAGAAAATTCAATCTGGTTGCAATAGATGGGGGTGGTTTTTAAAGTTAGGTGTGAAGATTAAGGGTTTATGGTATTTCGTTTTTGTCCCTGCATTAGGTAGTGTTAATGCTTTTTTTCATATTGCTCAGGAGGGATCGAAACTGGTTGCTACTATTGATAGTGAATGTTGGAGTGTCTGTTTGGATTCTTTTGCTTTTCCTCGGCAAGAAAGTTCACCTCTCTCTCACGATAGTGAGCTCAAGTTAGAAGTGGATGTTTTGCTAAACTTGAAAATTTTCAAGGTTGACTCTAGTCATCATAAGCTAGAGAGCATGGTTCATCCTGTTAAGGAATTAAATATCTTTTTGTGATGCAATGTGCTAGTTGAACAATGAACCTTTAAAAAACGCTAGTGTTAACAAGGAAAAATATTGGCAAATCTAGAGAGGTTATTAGAAAGTGCTATTTTAAGTGGCAATGGAAGTGCCCTTTCATTTGCAAGTGAGGTGTGTATCAAGGGAAGTTCAGTCTATATTGATGGAGATGAGGTCTCTACTTGTGCTAAAGGATATGGTAGAAATGTAGATTCAATTGGTGATCTTAGTAATTGTTCTCGCCTGATTCTAATATGAGCAAGGTTGTGCCAAGTTCTCCTTTTCAAAGGTCAATTAAGAAAAACCAATGTCAATTACTTGCTCATCTTGGGTTTCATCGCAATATGGAGAAGAATAATCAATCTCAAGTTCTTCAGAATCTAGGGTTCCGCTAGAAAATGGTGAAGAAAAAGGGAGTTCAAGTAGCAAAGAGATGGTGTAGTGAGGGGTATTCCAATGGCTAAATGGTTTCGTTCTTCATTGTTTAAGGAGTTCATGTGTTCTTTGTTGCTTTGTTGGATCTTGTTGCCTTGTTTGGTGTTTTTCAGTCGTGAGATGGTGCAATGATGATAATGGAGGGCCGTGGAACCTGAGTTTCATTCTCAATTTCATAAGGAATGCCGAAAAATCATGGTTGAACATCACAATCACTCATAAATGAAGAGGCTTGAATGCAGTTGCAGATTCACTAGCTAAGAAGGCTTGAGAAGATGTGATGAGTTTGTATCTTGGTGTTAACTATAGCGTGGTTATATATCATTTTTCATGTCATGATCATTAGAGGTGGAATTTTGTGTAATCTATGATGGCATGCTGTGAATTTCAGCTTGCAAACAATGTATGATGATTCCTATGGATCTTTGAAGCTAATAAATAAAACCTCTAAACTTATAAAAATATATGTATATATATTGTACTATAAATATCTCCTTTGGATTAATAATAATTCCAACTTTTTCCCTTTAATCCATTTTGTCATTTATCCTTACCTTAGATTTCCCCTTCCAACTTCCAAGAAGTCTCTTCTCTTAAGATGGGCCAAGTTGACTTATACAAATTTTGGATCCATTAGAACACTTCTCCTTACCAATAAAAAAACAAGAAATAAAAAGCGGTGTTTAATTTTTTTTTCCTTAATTGGGAGCCGCCATAAAAATTAATAGTCTTTTGATCTCAATTTAGTTGCAAAGCGAAGAAAACTTCTCTATATTGTTTGAGGATGACTTAATTTATTACATACTTGTTCTGTTTCAACTATAAGGTACGTACGATATTCGAGGTTGAACTTTGTCCGTCGCTTACTCTTAATTCATATTAATGTAAATAAAAAATGTAAATTAAAAGATGTTCCCATTTCTTACTTTTCACATAAACTAAGGAAGTGGATTTGATTTTATAGATGTGTATTTAACAAGAAACTTTTTTGAAAATTTTAATTTAGGAGCAAAAAAAAATTAATGATGATTGGAAAGTTGTGTTGAGTAAATGGGGATTTATTGAAAGTTGTTGAATAAAAAAAAAGAAATGAAAATTAGAATAAAATATGGGCACAAACGTAAGTTTATGTCAAATGAGAATTAAATACGGGTACACACATTCACATAAATAAAAGAAAAAAATTAGAAATGGGAACATATTTTTGGGATACCGTACCTAAAAAGGAAATAGGAACATTTTTTTTTGGTAAGGAGGGAATATTATTATAATATCTTTCAAAGCAAATTCAATGATATAATTTTTATTTGTCATAATACAAGAGATATATGTAGTCAAATTAATTTTCTGTAAAATGTGTGTGCCTTATATTTTGATGCAGAGGAATTATAATTTTACTAAATAAGATATTAATGGTCAAGTTTATGTGTAAGAAAGCGTAAAAAGTTAAAATGTATGTTGCAATTACAAAGAATGGAGGAAGAATATAAAAAAAAAATATGTAGTTTAATTTTTTTTTTTTAAATGTCTTATTGTGTGTTTCCAAAACTAGAATAAATAGTTAAGGATGTTACTTTAAGAGTTGTGCATAGACAATTGTACAAATCAATTGTTGCAATATTTAGAAATAAAAAGGAGTATTATCATGTAAGATCTCATTATATTATTACAATATGTATAATTAAAACATTCATAATTGTTCCATAATCAACGAGGTGTGTAGTACAAAAGTTTTGTATGATTAAAATTAATGAAAAACAATTTGAGAGAGTGCATTTTTTAATAGGGCAAAATAAACTTTTAATTACCCTCCTTAATTATAAGATCAATTTAAAACATCTATACAGATGAGAATGGAAAAACTAATATACTAAGGAGGAGACTAAAATAACACACACCGAAGAGGAGGAAGGAAGATAAATATCCTTGTATTTTGTGTACTATGTTTATAAACGAAGTAAGGAAGATATATGGACAATGCACTTATGTGTTATGACTTACCCAACCTTGATTTTTGTACATTTTTGCTGAATGATATTTTTCTAAAATATTACATTTAATTGGCTCATGCATGGAAAAATTAATCCAAGAGTGATTTCTTCCGTGGTACCATTATCTAAGGATCTGCACATGCACGCAGCAGTGCAATCATGAGCTCGTTTCTTCATCTATATTATGTGGAAAGTTACTCCTATTGTATTCAGCGTAGCACAATAAAGAAATATTCTCTCTTTCTCTTCAGATGTTCGAGCATCAAATATTTGGACTATTTCTATACTTCCTTTATTAGGAACCAGAAAGACTAGGATTAGGGATGATAGGGCAGGGAGTCCAAGTCGAACCTAATTTTGGATTTGCTCAGCTTGATTCGTTTTACTTGCATTCAGATCGAGTTTTGAGCTTTTTCACGCTTAAATACTTAAGTTCGCCATAGTTTATAACTACGTTCGAAAATTGTAACCAAGTAATACCATTTTAATGCTATAACAAATTATAACCGCTAGTTATTCAAAATCCTCATAAGTATTGTACAAATGTCATTATTAATTACTCATCAAAATTTTATATATCTTCATATTAATAAGGCTGCTAAAACGTTTTGGTTGGGTTCACGGGTCTCTCGAATCAAATCTACTAGTATTTGGGTCTTAAAGTTTTAAGTCGAGCTCGAGTAGCTTGCAAGTTGGTTAGGCACGCTCTTTATCACTCCTAACTAAGATATGGCAAAAATAGGGTATGAGAGTGCAATATGAAAAAAAAGCAATAAAAATAAAAGTGAATTAAACAAAACATCCAGACAAATGTAAAAGTGAGTAAAACAAAATATACCTTACTTATTATATGGAAAAGTCGACAATGTTAATCCCAACTGTGGTCAATTTATTTTAGAAGGTCTTAACTTTTTATAATTTTACAACAATCTCAATTTTAGAGGGGGTTTCTTTCCAAAATAATCTTTCACCTTAATTAATTTAGCGGATAGATTGATTTACAATAACACAAGCCACTCTTCCAAAAGTAAAATGAAGTCAATCGAAGAGGTTAATGTGTCATAATAGCTAATTTATCAGGTAAATTTAGGTGATCGAACGACTATTTTACAAAGAAATTCCTTAAAATTGGAACCGTTCTAAGATATTAAAAAAATTAGGACCTTTTAGAACAGACTAACCTAGTCGAAATAGATAGTCAATATTTCCTATTATTTATAAAGAAGTATTTTTGTTTGTTGATGCATCATTATGGCTATGTTCAGTTCACCTTATTTTTGCTTATTTGGATCGGATCGGATCGAGATCGGACGGATCGAATCGGATCGGATCGATCGATCGAAAAAAATAAGTTGGATCGGATCGGTCGGAAAAAATAAGTTCAGATCAGATCAGATCAGATCAGATCAGATAAGTTGAGATCAGATCAGATCAGATCAGATAAGTTCAGATCGGATCGATCGATCGGTCGGATAAGTTGAGATCGATCGGATAAGTTCAGATTATGCTTATATTTAAAAACTTATTATTATTATCATCATGATTATTATGATTATTAGTATTACTAATGCTATTATTGTTATTGTAATAATTATTATTATTATTATTATTATTATTATTATTATTATTATTATTATTATTATTATTATTATTATTATTATTATTATTATTATTATTATTATTATTATTATTATTATACAATTACTATTACTATTAATATTACTATTTACTAGTACATTTGTCAAAAAGATTATTATTATTGTCCTTGTTGTAATTATTAAATATTAATATTGGTAATTATTATTAATGTCGTTGCTATTATTATAAATGTCATTGATATCACTATTTGAAGCTATTTGTGTTCAAGAAGAAGGATGTTCTTTTGGCATTTATAAGTGTTCTTTTTATTATTTATTCTAATTAATAATTTTGATATGTGATGTTCTTTTTGATGTTGTACATGTAACGAACATGACAATAGTATATGATGTTTATTTTTAAAAGAATTTTGGTAGAATAATATAAATTATATATTACTAGTTTATATAAAATATGAGTAGTATGGGATAACACTAATGGTGTTGTCATCACGTTTAAAATTTTCCCTACAAAGGATTTCAACTTATCTTTAAAAACAAAGTTTATATAGAACAAGACAACGATATAAGAAGAATATTTAACCATTTTGTTCAAGATTATATGATTATATATATTTATAGGTTTATTTATGATAAAAAAGAACAATTTATTGATATAACAAATAACATGTTGTTATTTAGATCCAAACATGTCATCAATATAAAAATAACATCTATCTTTTATTTTTAAAATGTGTTCTTTAAATAGATCTTGTATCTTCTTTCGGTATATGTTAACTTTTTTTAATATCATTATATGTTAACTTTTCATTCTTACCTAAATTCTTATTATTAACGGACCTTGAACATGAGTGTTCTTTTATTTTTAATTTTTTTGAGCCCCTTTCGGAATCCCGTGGTAAGATGAATTTTCCAGGGTGCTCGCCGCATGGTCACTCATCTAAAAGCCCACAAGCCCCAACCCCCCCCCCACCCACAACAACATTAAAATATATGCTTCCACCAAGATTTGAACCGGCCTCCCATGTGGGAGGTAAGTAAGCTTGACTGGGCCCAAGAGCCTTAGTCTTTTATTT
Organism: Beta corolliflora; assembly: GCA_947648045.1. Lineage (NCBI taxonomy): Eukaryota > Viridiplantae > Streptophyta > Magnoliopsida > Caryophyllales > Amaranthaceae > Beta > Beta corolliflora. Next base: position 238,672 of record CANSZD010004083.1, on the reverse strand, counting down.
TGTAATTGTGTGTTCATATACTAATGTGCTCTTTTTAAAAAAAAAAAAAAAAAACTAATTATGCTATAATAATAATAATAATAATAATAATAATAATAATAATAATAATAATAATAATAATAATTATTATTATTATTATTATTATTATTATTATTATTATTATTATTTTGTTATTATCATTATTATTATTATAATATTATTTATATTATTATTATTATTATTATTATTATTGAAAGTTGTGCATACTAATAAAATGATAATAATAGTAATACTAGTAATGAAATACAAAGTAATAATAATATTAGTAATAATATGTTTTTAAAAGATAAGATAAGATCGATCGGATCGGATCGGATCGATTCGGAGATCGAGATCGGATCGATCATATCGAAAAAAATAAGTTCGGATCGATCGGATCGGAAAAAATAAGTTCGGGATCGGATCGGATCGAGTCGAGTCGGATCGGATAAGTTCAGATCGAGAAAATTTCGGGTGAATAAACATACCTATATGTTAGATCCGAAAAGTTAAGCATAATGGCATCAAAGGCAGGAGAGGAGGTTCATGATTGGTTGACCATATAATAATACTGTAATAATAAGAATAAACGTAAATATAATACTGTAATAAGAATAAACGTAAAGGTGGATATTCCAATAATAAGGTTTTGGACGTGTTCAAAAGGGGACAGCTATATGTTGTCTAGTAGATATTAGGCTTAGACAGATAATCAGAATATCAGATATTAGAGTTTGAGGAAGTATGGTCGTACTTGAAAGTTGGCAATACATCATAGTTGGGCGCTCGTAGTTTAGGTTTATCGGTTTAAGGTGCCCGTAAAGTTAAGCTACTTGGATTTTTCTTTTCCCCTTCCCCGCTTCCTCAAAGGATAAAAAAAAAGAAAAAGAAAAAAAAACAATCTAAACAAATGAATAACTCCAATGGGAGAACGAGAGAAATGGTCTATATATAGTCCGATCCATAATGGATGATTTTCAGATGATCGTATTAATATATATGACCATAGAAATATGGTTTTTTTTACGATTGTTAAGAACCCACATCCAAAAATTATTAGTGGTTTACGAGACCCAAATTCGATAAGAAATTAGCGTGTTCAGGTTAACATTGCCAACTCGTTTAAGTAAGTGGGTTGATCTGACATGACAAGTTTATCAAATGCATTGGATTAGGCTGGGCCCCAAACAAAACCAGAGGAGGTAGCTCTAACGCTTATTCAATTAGTTGTCGTACCATCACTTTCTTCCTCTACTAGTTCTGGATGAGTTAAGCCAGCGTCCCTCGGGATGAGATTGGTTCTATTAGCCAAGCAAATGAGTCTAAGAAACCAACGATTCTCTATTCTTAAACAACCTATATTTTCCACACTTAATATCCCTAGACGGATGAACTAGATTTGACTTTCTCTTTTTTGAGTGGGAACATGTAGAAAGAATAATTTTTGATTTACAGAGCAAGCATTGCTTTAAAGTGCTCAAAACTCTTGTTGATTCTGAACTTTGTTTGGGAAGGAACCGGACTTTTGATGGGCCAACTCTTTTTTACGTTTACCTTATAAGGAAAATGTGCTTGCTTTTATGGGCGCTATGCGCTCTCGTGGCTCGCGAGAAGGAAAAAGGACTCATCCTGACAATTCTTATTTCAATTTTCCGACTCTCTTTTTTTCATTTTTGATAGGGGCCTAGCGCCTTCGGGGATCCTGAAAAGGAACGCGTTCGTCTAGTAATAGCATATGACTATTTCTATAAATCTCTAATACAAAAGGTCCAGGCAGTAGTCGATTCCTATCTACCGTTGGCTTTAAAGAGAGAAATGCGAGGCGGGGTAGGAAGAAGTTGATTCGGTAGATCGAATAGAAATTTGAGCTGCCTCACCACCAACTAGCGCGCTAGCGGCACCAACGAACCCTACTAAGTAAAGAAGGGGACTCCATTTACAAACCAAAAGAAAAGGATCTTTTTTGGTTTGTAAACGATCTAATAGTTTCCCCCTCATTCTTCCTTTTCTTTCGGAGAACAGACTGCTATTGGCTGCTTTGCCTATCTATTCTACTATGGCCGGACGTTTCTAGCTTACGCCACACCCAATGAAGTAGCTCGCGAGGGGTCGATAAACTCATATTCGTGGATGTCTATTTACCGGGATTTCTGCCAGACCAGTTCTTACTTTCCTTTGCTCAATCGGAGTATCCACGGTATTCAAAGTGGTAATCTCACCACATTTTGCCCGTCTTCCTTCACTTGCTTCTGAAAACTCTTTCTATGGGGCAGTGAAGTTCCCCCCTTTCTTTGTGATGTAGTATCTGGTAAAATCCCACTTACTGAATGATACAAATAATCGAAATTTTCAAATGTTAAAAACTATTAATTAATCGCCTTTTTGCATATGGCATCGCCACTTTCCTACCTAATCTCTCGGTATTCTGACACATAAATGAAGGAATCGAAGAGATTATGCCAGATCATGTTCACCAAGAAATGACCCGAAATTGGATCTTGGTCTATTTGAGATTGTTTTTTTTACCATAATCAAAGATGTTTTCTTATCTCTGATTTCTTTTCTGAACCACTCCAAATCAAGATCTATTCTAATTGAAGGGGTCAAGAGGACCCCAAGCTCCTTGGGCTTTTAGAGGCATAACGGGAAAGAGCGGGCATCTTCAAAGACAAGGTCAAACTTTGCGTTGATGAGGTTTCCTGAGGTCCTTATACCTCAAAACATGCCTTACCCCCAGAGTGAGGAGGTGGTCAAGATAGGTCTTGCATCTCCTACTTAATGCTAGAGGTGATCATGGACCGGGTCGGGCTAAATTCTATACTTCCTTTCAAGGCTTTCTTATTCAATATATGTGAATTCATTACTTAATCTTTTGGTCTGAATCAATGAATTGGTTGTTGAATTCGGTATTTTTTTTCTGATGATGTATCTCATTTCATTAGGGTGTTGGATTATGTAAAATGTACTTCTGATGATTGTTTGTGTTGTGTGCTGATCGTTAATCTGATATTTTGATTTATGTATCTATGGAGGGACCCTACATATGAAGCGAAGAGGAGAGAATTGTTACATATTGACTCGTAATGTATGTATGAGAAAAGGTATGTCTTATTCTTACTCTTTTTTGTAGTGCTTTTTTTCGAGTTATGTTTTAGAAATTAGAACACGTTTACCCGAAGTTGATTGTTCGAGGATGAACCTTATTTATACCCCTTTTCCCCTTAGTTGAAGATGATTGTTCGAGGAATTAGTATGGGCATTGTAGCCCCCTTTGGGATCATGGTGCTAGTTTTGTTCAATTATTTTTGGCCGTTATTGCTTGCTTCATTTTAATAATGTTGCTGAAAATAATAATGTAGCTATGTTTGGTAACTCATTTTAACTACCTTCAATGATAAGTAGCTGAAACATTAATTCTGTCAGAACTGAACTCTAGTTATGAATTGTAATTTGTGAACAATGAGTACAGAAGTGTTCATTGAATGAAACAATTATGAACAACTGTTAGGGTTTTTATTTTAATACCGCAAGTGTACGGTGTCGTAGCACATACGGGTCGAACTCAAGGAGGTATAAGATTAACCACTACTTGATTTTAGATTACAAATAGTTACACAGTCCAGAAATGAAGAAGAGCCTATAAACTAAAGGCTAAACTAATGACAAAATATGACAAACTATATGAATATGATAATTAAAACACTAAGATTAAGTATCACCACTACTATGAATTGATCAAACCATAACTCACTTCCCAATTATTCAATTATAGTTTAGGTAAGAATGACATTCCCTTGTGATTTAGCAATAAAGCACAGCTGCGAACCGAAACTAAATCCCAAATCATCCAACAATGCCTAAAGCTCACTTTCATGATAGCAAAAGGCCTAACTAACATGTAGGTCTCCTATTTTCATGGCTTACCTACACAATTAGAAGCATTAAGAGCCAATGTCAATTAAATCCCAATTCCAATTCTCACCTATTTTCATGGGAGAATTCAAATCAATAACAAGATTATCTAAATTAAGACCCAACTTTCGTTGATGAACTCAATTAATAAAATAACAATTTAACATCAAACAAATATTCCTAATCTCAACTCCAACTTTCGTTGATAATATAAATTAGGGCTAAATCAAGATGCACAATTGACAATAACAACAATCTTATCAAACCCTAAACATATAATTCAATAACATGGGAATTGGAGAATAATTTACATGATCAATCCATACTAGGGCTCAACTTAATCCTAGATAAAAAGACTACTCACTAATCATGACAATAAAAGCAATAAACATAATGGAAAACATAATTAAAATAATAATAAAGAGAAGAGAAAAGAGAATAAGACTTATTGAATTGAAGATGAATATGAAAGCTTGAATCTTGAATCTCCAAAGTAGCAATAGAAACAAACTAGAGCACAAAACTAGAGAGAAAACTAGAGAAACAAAAATAACGTGATATTGAAAAGTGAGTAATAGATAATAGATGTTCTAACCTCATTAGAAATCCTCTAATATATAGTTATAAGTCCTAATACTAGTAGGAAACCAAATTTACAAGATAAGGAAGCCAAGTAAATCATTAAATGGCCGAAATTGTCAAAACCGCGTGCGCGTAAGAAGTTCCTGGCAGACTGGGCCAACTTGCGAAGCCCATATCTCTCAGAATACAACCCGCCTTGGGCTGTGCAACCTATCGTTGGAAAGCTCTTCAAGCCTACTTTCCAATGCCGCTGGAATCAACCCAATATCAGAATCGAGTCAAAAGTTATGGACAAAAGTGTGAACATGACTCGACTTTCATAATTCTTTCAATGAATTCCAACTCCAATTAAGCTCCAATTTGCACTCAAACACTTCTAAAGTGATCCTTATCAATGTAGCTTGCTCCCAATTGCTCCTAAGTACTCAAGCTTGTCCAATAATACTCCAATTATGTTCTCAATACCTGAAATTCATCAAATAATACCAAAAACGCACAAGAGGAGTAATATTTCGTAGATTAAGTAATAGTATGCAATTATGAACTACAATGCATCTAAATGCTCCTATAATGCAACCTAAATGCACCTAAAAACTATATAAAAATACGACACATCAAACTCCCCCAAGCTAAACCATTGCTTGTCCTCAAGCAATTAGACATAGACATTGGAAAAGAAAGACGACCTACAATATGGGACTACGATAGGGCAAAGCACACAATTTAGAACACGAGAGATGTAATTACTACACGAACCAAGCATCGAAACATTCTCAAGCAAAGCCGCATAGCACGTCATGTAATGCAATCAACTCTCTTAGCATACCACATACCATCTCCCCCAAACTAGACTTAACCAAACCTGAGAGACCTCACTTTAGTCATGTGCACTCATACTCTCATGTGTTTATGGCATAATCAATGTCACTCAACCTAAACCATGTCGACTCAAATGAAACATTTACTCTTTAACTTTGACTATCGACTCACTTTCCACTCGAAATTACAATGCAAAAAGATCACGAGGATTTTCAAGGGTTGTAATGGGGCTGAGGTTATGGGTAGGAAATGTATTTGGAAATGTGGTGCTAAAAGCCAACTAGTGGAGAAAACAACACTTAACATCTATGGCCATTAGATGCAAACGTCACAAAAACTTCTACTAGAAGTTCAACAACACATTACCATTAAATCAAGAGAGTACCCATCTTTATCAATTCGAACAAATTTCATTCAACTTTATTCAATTTTTTTTTCATTTTTTTCAGAATTATTTTTCACAACTTCTTCATCATTCTTTTCATTTTATACTTCCACACTATTTCAAGCAACTTCCTTCACATGTTTCCTTCCAATAATCACCGCAAAACCACGAATGCAAGCACAAAACATAAACTTTAATGCTACTCCACTTAGCAAGGCTTGGGTAGAGAAACCATAAAAGGCTAGGGCTTGTAATGCAGATTGATTCAGAACAAAGTCATGAAAGGCTCAGCGGGGCTAGAGAAAGGATAATATATATGAAAAGAAAATATATCTGAAAGCTCAGAACAATGAAAAGAACGCCTCAATCATATCCAAATGCTTATAAAGTCAAGTGTCAAAGAGTACCAAGTCAAAGTCAAGATCCATGCAACAATGAGGAACTAATCACACATGAAAGAACATAACTGACACAGATACGTCAGTTTATAGGCACAAAAGCTCACTTGGGTTAAGATGTCTAAACAGTAAGGTTAAATCAAACCAGAGAGAGATCAACCAATCTTACCACAAGCGATCAGTCACAATACAATCATGCTATGAAGAATCATGAATGAGATGAATTACGCTTAAGACCGTAGTAAGGATATCAACAAGGTTCTCAAATAGTGCTAGCAATGGTCCCATAGATGCAACTAAGATGAGATGGAATCTAATATGCTGATGCAACTAAGAAAGCAGTACAATTTTTTGGTTACACGTAAACTCCCACTCCTAATGAGCGATGACAAACCGTGCAACAACCTAAGAAAGCAATAAAAACTACACTAGAAAGCAGTAAATGATAGAATAGTCCTCCCCCAAGCTAAAATTTGCAGTGTCCTCACTGCAACAAGCAAGATCAGAGAAGGAACACTAATAAAATCCATCAATCATCGAATCACCAAATCATCAAGCACTCCTGCAAACACCACATTCCACCATTAAAGCAGCATAAATTCCAATAGTGAAAGAAGCTAATCAATGGAGTCACGAGAAAACAGCAAGTATGGCATCACAAACAAAAATCCAAGCAAAAACAGAGAAAGTCTTATCAAGAGCATGAACAATATAGAGTAAAGAAGCTTACTACCCAATCTAATGGGAAAAAGAGTCGAATAAGCTCAAAAATCACATTGTTATGCTTTTGGAAGACCAACTTGAACCAATTTGTAGCTGACTTGTAGGAATCCGCGAGTCGTGGTTTTGGGCGCGAGGAGCAGTAGCCGCCGCGAGTCGCGGTATGCTCTCGGCATTTATCAGTGAGCTGGGGCATTGTGACGCGACTAGTCTTTTTGAAGATCGTCTTCCAACCTCTTTTCTATGAACCTACAAACACCAAAAAAAAACACAAAGACATCAATGTAATTAAAATCACACAAAAAGGAAAAATCAAAGAATAAAAAAAATAAAATTGGGTGTAGACTCGGGTTGCCACCCGAAAAGCGCAAATTTAAGGTTTTGCATAACCGTTTAGGACTAGTATACCAGTGCAGAAGAGTTCAACGCTCTAAGAAGCTTATCATATGTTTCTGCAAACATCTCAGAATATGTTATATAATGGAGAGAAGTAGAAATGAAATATATTAGTCCTAAAAATCTATCAAACCTAGAAAAAGAAAAATCAAAGGAAAAATAATTTTTACAAGAGTATGAAAATGAAAAATTAATAGTCATTTTACGTGACTCAAAAGGAGAGATAACCACTAACTGTACATCAATTATATGATCATAAGAGTCATTCAGATGGGGAGAAATAGAGAACGATGGGGAGTATAATATAGGGGTAGAAGGAATAAGGTCAAGCTTTCGAGAGAACAGAACGTGAGACTCAAAAACAGTTGGTGGACCCGACAAAGACTCATGAATAACCTCACTCTCATCTATAGACTCCACCAATGAAGGATTTTCAACCAAGAGTTGTTCCTCACTCAAAACGTCCTTCACATCAATCTTCCCGTATTTTGATAATCATCCCCATAATTTTCAAGTTTTTTCCAACCCTCATCATCATCATCATAAATATATGGGTGGAAACTATAACTCCGAGCAGATTGACAATCATATTGGGGAGAGGGGTAAAAATCATTTACTAATGTCACATCATATAAAGAAATATCATTAAAAGTAGAGTGACAATTAGAACTATATGGAGGTGTTGTAATGTAGCTTTGAGGTGAAGGGGTGGAGGAATTTTCCCGGGGTGGTCTAGCGAGATAATGACATATCCCACTCATAATTATTCTTAGCCAACCACTCGATTAGATCCCAACAATAATCAGGGGATTGGGATAGAAATTGTCCATTAGACATAGACTCAAACACCGCTCTACTTTCTTCATTTAAACCCTCATAAATCACTTGACACATATCCCATTTTTGATATCCGTGATTAGGACCAATAAAGTCTCCAAGTCTACGATAGTATTTCCAAAACAATTCATTTTCATATTGAGGAAAATTGAAAACTGCTCTAGAGTTACTAGCATGTATATGGGGATCACAACACATATCAGGTAATTGATTAGAACTCATGCAAAAATTGGAAGTATATTGACACGATGTATCAAAATAAGAAACATGAGAATCCAAAGAATTATAACCATTGGCCCTATCAATAGAATTGTCCCTATTATAGTGATAATATGACTCCATGAACAGTGAAAGGAAAGAAATTTACAAAAGTAAAAAAAAAAAAGAGTTATTTACAAAAGAAAATAAAAATATATACAATGTAGTCTATTAAATCTATAATCAAACTAATTCTAATCCGTTACCTCCCCGGCAACGGCGCCAAAAACTTGTTAGGGTTTTTATTTTAATACCGCAAGTGTACGGTGTCGTAGCACATACGGGTCGAACTCAGGGAGGTATAAGATTAACCACTACTTGATTTTAGATTACAAATAGTTACACAGTCCAGAAATGAAAAAGAGTCTATAAACTAAAGGCTAAACTAATGACAAAATATGACAAACTATATGAATATGATAATTAAAACACTAAGATTAAGTATCACCACTACTATGAATTGATCAAACCATAACTCACTTCCCAATTATTCAATTATAGTTTAGGTAAGAATGACATTACCTTGTGATTTAGCAATAAAGCACAGCTGCGAACCAAAACTAAATCCCAAATCATCCAACAATGCCTAAAGCTCACTTTCATGATAGCAAAAGGCCTAACTAACATGTAGGTCTCCTATTTTCATGGCTTACCTACACAATTAGAAGCATTAAGAGCCAATGTCAATTAAATCCCAATTCCAATTCTCACCTATTTTCATGGGAGAATTCAAATCAATAACAAGATTATCTAAATTAAGACCCAACTTTCGTTGATGAACTCAATTAATAAAATAACAATTTAACATCAAACAAATATTCCTAATCTCAACTCCAACTTTCGTTGATAATATAAATTAGGGCTAAATCAAGATGCACAATTGACAATAACAACAATCTTATCAAACCCTAAACATATAATTCAATAACATGGAAATTGGAGAATAATTTACATGATCAATCCATACTAGGGCTCAACTTAATCCTAGATAAAAAGACTACTCACTAATCATGGCAATAAAAGCAATAAACATAATGGAAAACATAATTAAAATAATAATAAAGAGAAGAGAAAAGAGAATAAGACTTATTGAATTGAAGATGAATATGAAAGCTTGAATCTTGAATCTCCAAAGTAGCAATAGAAACAAACTAGAGCACAAAACTAGAGAGAAAACTAGAGAAACAAAAATAACGTGATATTGAAAAGTGAGTAATAGATAATAGATGTTCTAACCTCATTAGAAATCCTCTAATATATAGTTATAAGTCCTAATACTAGTAGGAAACCAAATTTACAAGATAAGGAAGCCAAGTAAATCATTAAATGGCCGAAATTGTCAAAACCGCGTGCGCGTAAGAAGTTCCCGCAGACGCTTGCCCAAGCCCCATATCTCTCAGAATACAACTCGCCTTGGGCTGTGCAACCTATCGTTGGAAAGCTCTTCAAGCCTACTTTCCAATGCCGCTGGAATCAACCCAATATCAGAATCGAGTCAAAAGTTATGGACAAAAGAGTGAACATGACTCGACTTTCATAATTCTTTCAATGAATTCTAACTCCAATTAAGCTCCAATTTGCACTCAAACACTTCTAAAGTGATCCTTATCAATGTAGCTTGCTCCCAATTGCTCCTAAGTACTCAAGCTTGTCCAATAATACTCCAATTATGTTCTCAATACCTGAAATTCATCAAATAATACCAAAAACGCACAAGAGGAGTAATATTTCGTAGATTAAGTAATAGTATGCAATTATGAACTACAATGCATCTAAATGCTCCTATAATGCAACCTAAATGCACCTAAAAACTATATAAAAATACGACACATCAACAACCAATTTTGTTTTTAGTGTAACTATTTTTTTCTTTGACAATTTATCTGATGATGAAGAGTACTACAAGTTTAGTCCATAAGTGACACTAATGTAACATTCTCTATATTTGTATAAAAAACATAATTTGCAATGAAAAATGATATATATATATATATATATATATATATAACAGTTTGGGAATCATTTAGGACTAAAAAATGCAAAAAAAAAAATATTTTTTTGGGTCACAAGGGCTGCGGTTTTGGTCAAAACGGCAGCCCTTTATGCGCATAAAGGGCTGCAAAAACGCAGCCCTTAGGGATATTTTGGCCGCAGCCCTTGACGTTTTTTCCACTAGTGATGGGGGCTCCCCCTTTGAGTCGACATCTAATCAGAGTAGTTTAAGGCCATGTCATGGGGTATGCGGAGTTTACTTCATGCCGGCCAACATTTAAAAGGGGCTATTGACCGCCGTATAGGTAAGGGTATGACCACCTTGATATCCCACCCTCGCTGGGTTCAAGGGCACTCAGCCACGTTTCGCTCTCAAGCTTCACCACCGCCCTCTACTCAATTTGTCTCGGAGTATGTAGAAAATAACCATTGGAATTATGGGCGTATTCGTTCAATTTTTGACAATTCTACAACAAGACGTACTCTTGCCATGAATCTGCCTTCAACCGTGGAAGAGGACTCGGATTATATTGTCTTCACCAAGAGCGAAAATTACTCTATTAAGCATGGGTATTGCTGCAGTCTGAGGGGGATAAGAACGACTCCAAGTTCTGGATGAAAGTGTGGCGATCCTGTTTGTTTCCGCAATGGAAACTCTTCTTGTGTCGGCTTCTTCATAACGCTCTACCTACTTGGCAGAATCTCCAAAAACGTGGCATTAGGGTGGCTAGGGTGTGTTGCTTTTGTTCATCATCTATGGAGTCCATAGTACACTTATTTCGTGATTGCAACGTGATACGACATGTGTGGCGTGCCTCTTCTATGGGGAATCGTCCAAGTGCTACTGCCCCTATACCACTCTCCCAATGGGTAAGAAACTTTCTTACTTATTTTGGTTTGTTGCAGGAACAGAAGAGGATATGTGAAGATCGGGTTGCGGGCTTTGTAGTAGTGATGTGGAGCATCTGGTGTCAACGTAACGGAATCCTATTTCGCAATGCTTCTGTGAATCCTCATCGTATTATGAGTCTAATTATGCAAAATAGCCATAGGTGGTGTAGGACACAAACTTCGTTGGTTGTTGATCCCTGCACCCCTCCTCGACCTATGAGTGGACCTAGATATCACTGGTCTATGGGTAGGCCTATTCTTCCTACGTCGATTATCATTGTTGATGGCGCTTGGAAAAAAGGGAAACACGAAGTATTGAATGTTGCAGCGGTGGCCTGGGTTTTTCCAAATCACCCTTCTCATGCTTCTGGTGTGCGTCTCTTAGAATTCCAACATGATGACGAGCCTAATCTCTTAGAATTTTTCTTATACCAAGTTGTACAAAATGGTGAAACAAGATATACAGAAGTCATGCTTAAAAACCCTTTATAACAAACCAACAATGGTAACATCGTCGGAAGAATCTAGCAACAAAAACCATAAAATTATATTGTAATAATTAATAATAAGTTTGTTTTTAACATGCATGCAGGGGCCAGCTAAAGTATTCGCTTTCTGCTAAAGATTTGGCATTAGAGAAAGTTGGAGAGTAGAATTAATTTAATTTTAGCAGTAAGCCAGTAACACAAAACATCACAAAGACATTATTATTTTATGAATCGGACATCAAATACTACATTCAATACCAGAAGCATGATAAGACATTATTATCATAAGTTAGTACAATCATTTGATAATATTTGCATAAAAAGATGATATAGCGTAAACATAAAGAACACATATTCAAACTAAATTACATTGTCTTATCAGCTTAGCTTGATGTAGATTTTTTTTTTTTTAATCCTATCTATGCAAAGATATCACCTGTATATGCCAGACTTATTCCTGTCCCCTGGTTGACTAGCTTATGTTCCGTATTTGTTAAAAAAACAGATCATAAGATCAGATTTAATTTAGAGGAATGCATCGCCATACTCAGTGGCGGAGCCAAAGTAATGCAAAGGTAGCACATGCTACCCCTAACATATTTAGTAAAAAAATTTAGTTTAGCTACCGCTTAGATGGTCGCAAATAATTTAGCTACCGCCTCGAGCGGTCGCAAATGGCCTTAGCGACCGCTTAATCGGTCGCAAACTGGTTCGTTCCTCAATCTTGTTATCTTGATGACAATCTTGTTCTGTGTTGTTCATTTTCAGCAGGGAATCATTTTCTGCTATATAGTTAGCGAAAAGAAATCTAGGATTCAAAAACTCTCCACTACATACTGTACCCCCACTATGGTTTTCTTGGAATAAATTTAGCAACACCTTCAAACTCATCATCTTGTTGAAAGGTAGTTTTCCCAATTCTGGTTTCTTGTCCTCCACAGTTGATATGCAATGAGTACCGAACTTCACAATGAGAATAAATTTTATCATAAGAATATGGAACATGTCAAGCTTCATAAATAGGAGGACATTCATATTTGGCTGATAATATGTGCCAGTTTCATTGATAACTATTGTCAAATCACCCAAAAAAACATCTTAATTTGGTAAATAGGAGGATATTCATATTTCGCTTATAATTTGTGCCAGTTTCATTGATGACTATTGTCATATCGTCCAAAAAAACATCTTAATTTGGTAAATGATTTTTTTTTTTTTGACTTTCTAGCTTTTATAATTATAGATTTTTGATTTCATAGTGAATCTCTAATGTGATGTGTGAATAGTTGAATAAAAATAGACGACTTGTGATGGTGTAAATTTGTGATTTGCTATTAGCTTTGTTTTTTATTATTAAAATGTTCAACTATAATACGAGTAAGAAAATACTAAGGGAGTTGCTGATTTGTGAATTTTGTGTAATTTTATTGTGTGTAAAGATATTTCAAAATTATGAAGAGGAAACAAGATAGTAATATCTCAAGACATTTTTTGTTCTAGAGGGGCACCTAATGAAAATGTGGATTTTTTTTGGGCGTTAGATATAATCGTGAAATTACGCTACCCTTAAACTTCCAAATCCCGGATCCGCCATCGGCCATACTACATAGATAAGTTATAAGTGGGTACAAAATAATCGTATACGTTATATAGTGTATATATACGAGATATACTTCTTTGTTTCTTTCTAAATACAACACATTCGACTATTTACTATTATTTACACACTTCACTTTGACCGTATTTTCTTACTAATATGTAAAAACAAAAATGATCATATAAAATGTTGTTAGATTTTTTTCAATGAATATTCTCATAAATAACTTTTACAAATACATAATTAGATATGTTAATGGCTAAAGTTGTATGTTGGCAAACGTGAAAGTCGAACTGCACACTTATTTAGAAACGGGGGTTAGTATATCCTAGGCAATGGCGGATTTTAAGAGGGCGGGCGGGGGCCTAGCCCCTCTTAGATTAATAGAATAAATAAAAGATACAATTTATTAGACAAAATTGAATTTGGCACAGTGGCGCAATCTGTGCAAATATTCAATATTCGTTTAGAGAACACTGTTAACCCGGGTTCGATTCTGACAATTAGCATGCACATGCTTCTACTGCCACTTTCCTCTTTTTTTCTTTTTTCTTTTTTCTTTTTTTTTCTTTCCTCCTTTTTTCCATTTCCCCTATATCTTTCCTAATTTTGAAAAATCTTTTCCATTTATTTTTACTATCTTCTTCTTTTTCAGTTTCCAGCTGTAAACAATAGTTTTTTTCTCAAATCATTCCTACCAATCATAAAAAATAGATGAACCTTATTTTTTTGTCGTGACTTAATAAAGCAATTTGATTGAATTTAGTTACTAATTATACTAATGAAATATTCCTTTAATTTCTTACAAATCTACCCACTTACTTATGAACTATTCTTACAATTCCTTGAAGATTTGATAATGGTCAATTAAATAAATGGACAAAACTGCTTAAAAACTAAAGTATTGGGACTTCAAACAATTGCATGAGCTACAACTTCTTTATAGCCACTGATAATAATACATTTAACCTTTAATCTGCTTCTACTAGTGTTTTATTAAAATTTTGCAATTAAACATTTATTATTTCTACTCGGCCCCTGTAAAATGGTTGGTGAAGATCCGCCACTGATCCTAGGCTTGATGGCTTACTCGAACTAAGTGTTCGTATGCAAAACCAATGCTTGTGTCCAACAATTCACTACGGTATTGGTGATTACGATGGTCTACAAGGCTTCAAAAAGTTTGGATGTAACCTAATAGAACTCAAAAGCACTCTTGATCACACAAAATCACCCCGATTCGCACCCTCACCAGAGTTTAACCAAATTTCTTCTTGGTTTATTCTCTACAATTATTCTCCTCCTATATGTATAATTTTGATATATATGATAGAAATAAGCCTACTCCTACTTACCAGCAAGGCTTATACAACTTGTTTACGAATCTAAGCTAACAAAAATCCTATGCAGAATAGAATAATACATGCCAACATACATTTAGTTTTGAAAATACAAACTTACTAGTACTAGAAAACTACCTTGACATACTTGAATGCTTGACAAATAAATGATTATCCCAACAAATGCGACATTTGTAAATAATGAGCTATATTAGAATAGGGCCATTTGGTTTAATTTTTGACGAAAAGAAAAGATATCATTAAAAATAATAAGTCATACGACACATAAAAATGAATTATTTTAGTCATAATAATCATATTCATCTATCATTTCGTAATGGATTAATCAATTTTTTTACTTCGCATGATTATGAATTATATAACTTCAAATATAAGTTGAAACATGAAAAGTGTCCTTGATCTGTTGGGTCGACATGAAATTAAACATTTTGGTTATTCTGAGGAGGTTGTTGGCGCAATACCAAAAATTTCTGGACCTGAAAATGACCCAAAAGCGAGGATACTCCTTCCGAAACTGACTGGGCCGACCGTTTTACTGGCAGAGATGTGCAACGAATCTGTTGGGCATTTCTCTGGGCTTCCATGTGTTGTGGGCTTGTAACATGAAATTGGGGCAGCAGCCTTGTTCTGAAAGGCACATGGGACATATTGCAGCAACCACATCTTATGGGCTTGGTATTATTATCAGGTGCCAGTTTTCTCGGGGGCTTGTGACACAGGTTCCAGCAGCTTTACCTCACTTAATTTAGAAATTGAATTTTATCGTAGTGCCAGTTTCTCTTGAATTTTTTTTGTCGGGGGCCATTTTACGTTTACAAAAAAAAAAAATACATACACAGTGATGAATAACATAAAAGTAATATAATTCAAGAGTATTGTTATACATGTATACTATTATAATATGGCAAAAGCTAACGAGCGCCCCTAGAACGTTAGATAAGATAACTAAAAATAGAGATATTAGATGAATCTAAACGCCTCGGAACGTTCGTTAGCAATAGCGAATATAATATTTGTCAATCTATGTTAACCATAAATATTGTCGAAACTCAATATCGTTTACTATTAAAAAAAGTATCACCTGTAGGCTGCATATTAGGGCTGGTAATGGGTCGGGTTGGGTCAAGATCAGGTTGGGTTGGCGAGTTAATGGGTTGAGAACCTCGTGAACCAACCCGACCTATATTAACTTAAATGGGTTGGAAATTACAACCCAACCCAACCTTATGATAAACGGGTCAACCATTAGGTCGACCCGTTTAAAAAAAATTCGTGTTTTTTCCAGAAAAAAAATAAAACAACAAAAATTATGTTACAAAGCAACAATATGCAGCAACTTAATTAAGCCATTACATAACCATATGCTAGATATTGTTCAAAATCAACCCAACCGTTGTTCAAAATCAACAAAATCAACCCAACCGTTGTTCAAAATCGACACCATTACAGGTGTATAATCAATTTGTTCAACATTAACTGTAATCAGCTAGGGTTTTTTTACTTTTTAACTTTCTATATGGGCTAGCCCAATTTTTTTTTAGCTGTGAAATGAGTTAGGGTTTTTAGGTTATTTCCATAAATGGGTTAAAATCATATCGAAATTTTCAACTTGACCCAACCCATTTAATTAAACGGGTTGGGTCAGATCGACCCATTTAATTAAACGGGTTGAAAATTTCGACCCAGCCCATTATTAATGGGTTCGGGTCTAGTCGGGTTGGTGAGTTGGGTAATATTTTGCCAGCTCTACTGCAGACTATGAAGCACGGTACGCCTCCCCAGCGCCGTTTCCCGTACCGGGTACGGTACGGGTACGGATTCGCTTGGGATTCGTACCCAAAACGAATCGGAATGGGTGGGTACGTGGGTTAGGTTTGGATACGGATGGGTTGAAATCGGGTACGTGGTGGGGACGGATTTAAAGGGGCTAGAAACGTACCCAGCTACTTTTTAACGAAATATAAAGGGGGGAAATCAGATCTAGGGTTTTTTTCTCAAAATTTTCGAACTCTAACTTGAACTGAAAAACTAAGTCGCCTACCGTCGTCAACCGCCATCTCCAACAACTCCTCCTTCGCGTTTCATGCTTCTTCGCATTCGCTGGAGATTTCTACCATGAAAGGAGAGGTCCTTCTTGCTGTAGAAGATGATACGTGGTTTTTGTGGTCGATTACTTCGATCGCTTTTTTTCTCTTAAGTGTACTGTACTAGATTTTTAAAGAAAAGGAGATGCAATACACTTAAAGGGTTTTGATAGCTGTACTCTTTTTTTTTTCTCACAAATTCTTTTTTTTAGGTTAAACTCACGTGTACTTGTTAGCTTTCTTCACTCCTTTTTCATCTAATCTTTGACTTTTCAACCCTTTTAATAACAAGATTTTTTTTAAAGGAAGATTAAGACTTATTAATTAAGTATACTGCAGTACTTTCTAAATACAAAACATTGTTGTTAAATATTTTACTTTTAATTATGACCGGAATTTTTTTAGGGACAACTAAATTTTTGAAAATAATATACTTCTTCCATTCTGTTTTAAATGAAAACATTGGGTGAAATGACACTATTCATTAATCAAATTTGACTCCAATTTATCGCCATTATATAAAGAAAAACATAGTCAAGTGGGATCTTGTTAGATTCGTCTCGATGCATACTATCAAATTATAACTTTTTTATATTTTTTACGTGTGCACAACTAAAGATATTAATGATTAAAGACGTTGGGTTGCGTGAAAAAAACAAACGTTTCATTTAAAAACGAAACAGGAGGAAGTATATTTTTTTAATATATATGTCGTATCCAAGTCGTGCCCGTTTTCAAGAATTTTGATTTTGTCGTTTTCCGTCCCCGTACCCGTACCCAAATTCGTTCACGTATCCGTATCCGTGCTACCTAGACTACAAATGTCATCTAACTTAGTTGATATAATTTTGTAGATGTGATACCCAAAATCAAGGATTGAATTTCATCTACATCACTCCAATAGTCGCTCTCTAACACCCAAAAAAAAAAAGTATGACCTACTATTTAGAAATATAGACTTACAAATTAAAATTACTCTTTCTCGATTAGAGATTAGACACATAACATAATTGCATTTCAATAACTTCGACTCAGAATCACAAATCGAGTTGTTTTGGCTACATAGATTTGGTATGTTGGCGGTCAACCCAGGATAGAATTTGGGTTCCCAATTTGAAGGTAAAAGCAAAGATGACTAAGGATAAATTGACACAAAAAAGCAATTAGGTTTGGTGATTATTTGCAAGCTAATAGAATAGTTTATCACAAGGGCCCATTGGATTCGTTGGATCACCACCTCCATCCTCCCTCTGCCCATTGGTTTTGATTTGGGCAACTGCTTGTATGTAACTTGCTCGTTAGCCTACAAAACAATGTGCCACCTTTGACTTCATGACCTCTACATGTAGAACAAGCACTGTCAACCATGATGGGATGATCAAATTGATCATCAAAAATAATTCAAAGAGGCATGGAAAAAGAAGAGAGGGCTTTTTTTTACATAGTGTCTGGTGTCTTGTGGTTGTACAAAATTATATGTTATATCTTATCTTTTAAACTTTACACATTATACCTCCTAAACTTTTTAAACGTTACATAAAATACCTTTATAATTGGAAAATTCTACCCCAAATTCCACTCAACCTTCAATCTTTGAGGATCATACCCAAACGCCAGTCAACTAACGAGGCTCAATAATCTATCCTATACCCATATGGTAAAAAAAAAAGTCAAAATCTATTGCTTGGTATTTTGGGTAAGGGTATGTTGTGTAACGTTTAAAAAGTTTATGGGTAAAATGTGGAGAGTTCAAGAATGCCGGGTACAATGTAATTTCGTAAAACATAATGCAAACTATGTAAAAAAAACCCCTCACCACCCCCATTCATGACTAAAAGAAGTTATGGGCCCGTCTAAGGGACGACGTTAAAAAAATAGCCTTTTCTAACTACTTTCTTTGGTTTTTATTAGTTTATCCACTTTTCTTATTGAGTTATCCACTTCGTCTTTTTTATGCTTTTGGATTGGTCCTACAAATTTTAAAATAAAGTTTCTTTTACTCTACTTCTCCTGACCCACAACATTAACTTCAATACAATATGCAATAAATTAATACTATATGTTCCCTTCTATGACCCAAATACCTATCTCTCCTATAACTTTGTATCCAAAGAAGTGGATAAAATAAAAACCAAAGAGAGTATATCTTAAGATCTTAAGGATAATATGATTAGCAATGGTTATGTATTCCTATCTTAGGGCCTGTTCTCTTCGGCATAAAACAACTGAACTGAACTGAACTGAACTGATTGCAACTGAACTGAGCTGAATTGAACTGATTGCAATTGAACTAAACTGAACTAAACTGAATTAAATTATAACTAATAATAGTGATAATAATATAATATAATATTATTTAATTAATAATAATTTATTATTAATAATAAGTTATTAAATAAAATAATAATTAACCGATTATGAAAACTAATTAATGTTCGATAGTACTATTATTTTGCCTAGTAATTCAACTATCAAAACGTGTATTTTTTTTTTCATTTCAACAATGACAATTATTATTGTTGTTATTATTAATAGTATTATTGTTGTCATCTATTAAAAAGTTTGTACTTTGAACAATGACAAATATTATTGCAATGTGTACTTCTTAGGCTTAAATTATCATTTTCAATATAATTAGCCGAATCATATAAAAAAAAAGTATTAGCAAAATAATAATTAGCAATATTAAAATAATAATAATAATAATAATAATAATATTATTATTATTATTATTATTATTATTTTTAATAATAATATTATTATTATTATTATTTTTAATAATATTATTATTATTATTATTTTTAATAATATTATTATTATTATTATTATTTTAAAAATAATAATATTAAAAGCAATAGTAATAGGAGTAATAATAACAATAATAATAATATAATAATAATTGTAATCATGATATTAATATTTATAATAGTAATACTCCCTCCGTCCCATAATAGTCTGAACACTTTCCTTTTATGTTTGTCCCAAATTAGTTTGAACACTTCCATTTTTGACATGGTTCCACTATTACTATATTATTTCTTTTACACTCATTTGACCCACACTCTACCTTTACCAATTAAAAAGTTACCAAACTTTATCTCTCCTCCAATAAAAGATACCCCACCAACTCCTATCACATCTACTTTTTTTAATAAAATAATATTTGATAATCACACTACAACTTATCATCTTAAACTACGTGTCCCAAGAAGTGTTCAGATCTTTTTGGGACGGAGGGAGTAGTAATAATAATAATGATTTTAATAATAATTATCATTGTTTTATTATCAAAGAATTAAATGACGAGCCCGAGCCGAATCAACCGAACGGACGTTGCAGAATCGAAAATAAGTTTGGGGAGAAACAGGCCCTTAATGTCCATTATTTTTAGTGCGTCTAGAAACCTACTATCTTCGTTTTATGAAGTTCTATTCATTTACTGTATATACACTTTTAAAGTCAAATTGGACAGAGAGTGTAATAAGTGGGTCAACTTGATTTCTTTACCTTTTTTTTAGTGAGCAGAGAGAGTGTGGGTTTATTTTATCTTTTAAGAGAGATAGAGATCATGGGAAAGAGAGTGTGTCGGCCAAAGATGATTAAATTGTTGTATATCTTTTACCAAAGAGAAATAAAGTAAAGTGGGTAGAACTTTACATAACATACTAAAATGAAAGTGGGTAAATTTCGCGAACGTAAGGAGTATAATCTCTAGTGATTTTAGTTTTAGATTTACAAGATATTATGACCTCAAAATAACTATATCTCCATTATATAAGGAAAGGGGAGATTAGGGTGTCCCTGAATGAAGAGACTATTTTAACACCCCCTCCCATTCTAAATTACAAATTCACTTACAAATCAAAGGGGGGCTTCAAACAAAAATACCGAAAATGAAATTATAACAATCACTCACAAGTCAACTAAAATCATACAATAATTGCATAATTTACAAGTCACTCAAATGAGGAAACTTTACAAAAACTTAAAAATTCACTTACAAACTACAACCAATATACTACAACTTCAATACATACTCACAAAAACATTAACAAAAATTTGACTTGCAAATCAAAGTGTCCACTTTCTTCACAATCTATGAAGTAGTGTACTTAATTCAAAAATCAACTAAAAAATTATAATATTAGAAATCATAAATAAATTCAATAAAATTTCTATTTTGTTCATAGAATTTAACTTTGAAAAGTAAAAAAAAAAAGCCGATGAGACACTTAAGTGACAAAAACTAAACCAATCAAATTTTGTAACTAAAAACAATTATACTTCGTATGTCTAATGTTCAAATTTTGACTCTTACTTATGTCGAAGAAAACCGAAGTTTTTGTCTCGAAAAGATCCAAACACGCATCGCGTGCAAAAAAACTAGTTGTAGTATATGTCAATAATTGAGTTAACAAGTTTAGTGTATTAACCAAGTTTTTCATGGTACCAAGAGCTGGACATGATCTCCAAGTAAACCTCGCAATTTTAATTTCCTAAGGGTGGGTCAAAAGAATTTATCTGTTAGTTGGAGTTTGTCTTAGCCTACCAATATTGGAAAAAATGTATAAAAAAAAAGGTGCTTAATGAGAGTCTCAGAGGACGTCCAATAAGCCATGTTTACAAGCACACCGCTAGGTTATCCAATGTTATATTAATTGATTCACCAAGGGCATGTTCTCTTCGGCATAAAACAACTGAACTGAACTGAACTGAACAAAACTGAACTAAACTGAATTATATTATAACTAATTAATAGTAATGATTATCATTTAGGAACTGAAATGAACTGAACTGAACTGAACTGAACTGAAAATAAGTCGGGGAGAACAGGCCCCAAGTCTTATATCCGACCTACCATACCGTTAGTTCACGTTACAGGCATTTCATATTTCCATATATAAGGTTTAATTTATTGTATTTTAAGTTACTGATTAATATATTAGAGATTACTTGTGATTATTGGGATTACTTATTAACATAGTAGAAGTTATTTATATTAACCCCAAGAGGGAACTAATCTATTAATCATCCAAAGCAAATCGTACAATAGAATCAGGAAAATCATCCTCCCAACACCATTTACCAACTTCTAAAGGTTGAAAGTGGGTTAAAGCATGGGCAACTTTGTTTCCCAATCTCTTAATAAAAGACTAAACAATCGAATCAAGAGAAGAAAGCAAAGCTACAATATCATTATCTAACACCAAATGAAAGTCACTAGAACCTCTCACTCCTTTTGCAGAGTTTGGACAACTTGCAAACTATCGCTCTCCACCACCACTTTTGAGTATCCCCTATCCTTAGCCACCATGACACCATTATACACGGCCTTGGCTTCGACAACCCGTGTCTCCCACCTTGTGGTAGCCTGAATTGAACCACAGCACTCCACTTGTGTTTCATTTCAGCCGACAACAACCAACCCAGAGCCACACTCCCCCAACTTACCCACGTCTACATTCATCTTCGTCCAACCCTCCTCGGGGGACTCCACACCAGTGGGTACGAAGCACCAGCCATCAAGCTCCTCTTCTCCTTGGCCATTGCATCTTGGGCATACTTGCAAGTTTTCCTTGCATAAATTATTATCGATTCCGGGGCTTCGAGAACATATTCTCAATAGAGGCTTTACATCTCGCGCTCAAGATTTCCCAACACATAGTTAAGAACACACTTACCTCATCCTCCTCCAACGCGCCCAAGGATTATGTCCACCACTCTGCCACCTTCGAGCGCCCACAGGCACTTCGTGCGAGAGCCCGCAACGCACCCAAACCACTCGCGCTAACACACGGCTAGCCGGGGCATGCATCCCCATCTCCTCATCTTCCCGCACAACCCACACTCAACAACAAAGGACGGTATGCGATGTCTAAGCCCGGTTCACGTTGGGAGAGCTTCCAACCAAGCACGCCAAGCGAAAAGCTTGCCCGAGGTATAACCACAGCACCCCGAATTTTCTTCCACAAGTTGAAAGTTCACGAAGTAGCCTTCTCCATTGTGTTCCAAACATCCCCACCAAAGCTCTACAAGCCGACGAATCGAATATGTTCCATCCTTCTCCAAATCACAAACAAACTATCCTCCGAAAATCTATGACTAAACGGTATGCTCGAAATGCGGTCCACCTCAAAGGATAGAAACAATTGAGAGAGAATGTCCTAAATCCAATCCTTGCTAATCGGGTCTCATTAAAGCACCCACTTCTACATCAATATTCGTTTCACCCGTATGAGACAATATTTTACGACTTTGGGTTCCCGAAATTCATGGATTGGACTAAACATTAATCTTTCCCCATTCCCGACTCTCCAGCGTAACCCCTTCTAATCACCCATCTAGACTCCCAAAAGCCCCGCCAAGTGTAGCTAGGAGAAGATCCCAACTCTACTTCCATAAATGTGGAGTGTGCATAATAACGAGCTTTTAAAATACGTTCAGCATGACTTCCCTGTTACATAGCTAGTCTACATGCTTGTTTCCCAAGTAAAACCCAATTAAATATTTTCATATCCCGAAACCCATGACCACCCTCCTACTTCGGTTTACAAAGCCTTTTCCATGCAACCCAATGAACTTTCCACTCATTATTTTTTTGCCCCCACTAAAATTGAGAAATAAGAGACTTTATCTCATCACAAAAAGAGGATGAAAATTTGAACACACTTATCGCGTAGGTAGAGAGAAATTGGACCACTGCCTTTATAATAACATCCCGACCAGCTTTAGGTTAAATCATCCCCTTCCAATCCTGCAGCTTTTTCCATAACTTCTCCTCAACTTCTCTAGTTCTCACTTTTTTAAATGACCCACCACTGTAGGTAACACAAGGTACCTATCATCAATATCCACTTACTAAGCGCCAAGTAAACTTGATATAGACTACCTCTTAGACCACTGCTAAAAAAGATAGTAGTTTATCAAAATTTACCTATTGTTGAGATTACTTATATCCCACGTTAAAGTTACTTATTAATATACCATAGATTACTTATAATTGTTTTTTTGGAGGCTTACTTGCACAGAAGACTTGCGCTAATTAGTTAGGTTTTTTTTGGCAACAAGTACACACAAGTAAAGAACAACACAACCCACTACTCATGACTACAGCCTACAGGTCATTTCGTGGGAGACAAGACCGGGGACCCCACTATTATTACAAAGCAAACCAATATCAGAAAAACCAACACTAGACTTAGTACTACTAGCATGCCTACAGTTAATTAACTGACGCTTTTTCGTTGGGACATATCAAAAACATGCTAAATGGATGAAGTCCTCTCTTTTCCTTCCCCTCACCAACCTGTATTCACAAGCACAACTTGATGATGAATAAATACTGGTCTGACTCTTAGATTTTTTCCTTCGACCCCCATTCTTGACAAGTGTTCAAGGGCAAGTCTTCATTTTCCTTGCTGCAATAGAAAATCTTGAATGTTGCTTCCCTCTTGAATTTCGCACACACCAGGATAAGGCTTCAATATTCTTGTTGATCATGGAATCATGGCAGAGGCTATATGTAATGCTACTCCTTACCCCGTTATCCTCATCTCCATTCATGGACTCACACAAAGCCTCCATTGTAGAACCCTCTTTGCTTTGATCTTCCAGCTCCATATTAAAAGCACTTACCGCTTGATTTTTTTTCCCAAGCTCTCAAGCATGGTTGAACCAACTACATTATTTTCTTTACATGCCTCCTCGCTTTTGGCACCAACATTTGAAGGCATGACTGCACTGATAGTCATCATAGAACTTGATCTAGAATTAACGCAATAAATTGACCTTTCCTTCATTAACACTTGATAATCTTTCCTAGAGATGGACATGAAAGAGCCCGACCTAATTTGGTTAGCAAACCAATACTTAGGCTTTGCCACAGTAGAATTTTCAAGATTGAGAATGTTCTTACCATCCTCCATCTTCTCTTGCCTCACTTCTTTCTTTACCTTCATACACTAGTGGAAAAAAGCCCATCTGATGCGGTCAAAACCGGGCTTACTGGTGCGGTTTTGGTCCGCATCAGATGGGCTCGCAGCAGTTACGAACGACAATCTGATGCGGTCCAAAACCGCATCAGTTTCTCACATATTGATGCGGTTTTGGCATGACCGCATCAGATTTTGGGTCATGAATTTTTTAAAAACACACTTTGTGCACTGCAGCACGCGGCAACAAAGCGGAAGACCAAATCCAACAAAGCAAAGAATAACGCCATTTTGTATATATATATATATATATATATATATATATATATATATATATATATATATATATATATATATATATATATATATATAATATAAAACCAAAATGTATATATATATATACAATAATAATAAATACGAAAATTATATAAATTACATAAACTAAATCTAACTAAATAACAATACATATCAAAATGAACGAAAATAATAAAAAAAACTAAATCTAACTAAAAAACGTAAATTACATAAACTAAACGAAAATTACAAAAAAAAACGAACTAGATCTAACTAAAACTATAAATTACGTAAAAATAAAACGAAATTTTCGTCTAATATAAAACGAAATTACAGAAAATAAAACGATATTTTCGTCTAATATAAATTACGATTCAACTAAATTCGACTAAATTTGCGTCTAAAAAAACGAAAAAAACCTTTCCGATTCGACTCAATTTTCGTGCTTTGCCTTCGACGTTCGTTTCGTCCCTCAATTCGTCTTCGTCTTCGACGGGTGCGGATTCGTGGGTTCGTGAAGACTCGTGCGGATCGTTCGTTCGTGAAGATTCGTGGGTGTCGTAGGTTTGAGGAGGGAGGAGGGAAGAGGAGAGAGGGAGGGAAGAGGGGATTTGGGTTGAGTTGAGTGAGGAGAGAAGGGGGGGCGCCGTGTGGGTGGAGTGAGGAGAGAGAGGGTGCGCCGGTGGAGTGAGGGAGAGAAGGGAGAGGTTGAGTTGAGTGAGGAGAGAGGGGATTAGGGGTTTGAGTGAGTTGAGTGGGGTGGGGGTGGGATTGTGGTGAAAGTAAATGGGCCAAGGGATGTGGTTTCTAGTTTTTTTAAAAAAAAAAAATAAGAAAATACGTGCGGTATTAAGAACCGCATCGATTTTCAAAAAACCGCATCGATTTTTAATCCGATGCGGTCCACAAGAGGACCGCATCAGATTTTCTTCCCACCTTTCCTTCTTATTTTTTAATTAATTTTCTGATGCGGTTTTGTAAAAACCGCATCTGTTACGAAGTGACATATAGGGTTTTTCCACTAGTGATAGAAATGGTTTCCCCTTCTAAATTTGGACAATTATGTCATCCCATGTCTTCTGTAACACAAACCCCATGAGCTTCGTTGTCATCATTCACACCTAAAACATATTCCTTCTCTTGTTTGGAGAAGAAAGTCTTAGGCTTAACCTTGCTATCATCCCCGAGGGTGTATTTTTTTTTTTCCTTGCATTGAGAGCTTTTCATCTCTTTTAAGTTTTATATAAACCTCTCGATTTCCAAGTTCTAACTTGACAACCATCAACAAGTCCCAATTAGCCTAATCTCTTTTTCCTAGTTCAATTGCAACCATGGCTCTTCTAGGACGATTGAACAAATCCGATCTACCTGTTCAAATTCATTATTCCTACTAAAACAAGCTGCAGAGTTTAAGAGAATACAAATAGCCAATTCAAAACATACAACCATATCCTTTTCTTGTACAAATTCGTATCGAGTCCTTAACCCTTTTGCAAGCCCAAGAACACCCTCTAATTTTTTTGAACGTGAGATCAAATCTAACAAGAATTTATCTTCATCCATTAGGTCTTCTCCCTTAGAGAAGAGTTGATTAAATCTCCCCCTTAAGACTCTTATAAACCTCCAAGGAAACCATCATAAAAACCTTGAAAATCTAAACTTAAACAATACTAGTGTTCCGGTATGGAATAAATGGTAGGGAGTGAACCGGTATCTCGCTTGATTAGTAAGCCGGTTGAATGTCCTGCAAGACAGAACACGTAAACTAACCTCGGGGGTTGATCCGAGGAACGCCCCTCCGATGCCTAAGTCAGTAAGAGATAAAGACGGGATGTCTCACGTAGAGTGTATTAGTATATGTGAACGTACCTTATGACTCAGATCATGGGGGTATTTATAGGAGCCGGCAGTGTCCTTAGCAAGGTAGGACTCTGCCCCCTATTGGTTGGATACAATTCTATCCTCTTTTGATACATATCTTTAGGCCCATAGGCGCATTGAGTAAGTACCGGACCAACTCAGGCCCATTTGGCAGTGGCCCAGGTGATGGACACCGGTAAAGTATACGAATCTAACCGGCATGATGAATACGCCGGTATCGGGCTTAACTCCTACTCAGTAAGTAGGAGTCCTTTGACGGAGTTGATCATGACGGCCAATGGCGGTCTAACTGGACCGGTAGGGAACTTGCGCAGCCCCCATACAACTAGCCCCCAAGCCGGTATGCCTGGTACAGGAATATCCTGCTTAATCAGCATTGAATCGTTATGGACGGTATGAAAATCATGTTTTCATCCTGAAGCCGTTTAGAAAAGCCTGGAAATGGGGTTAGTTAACGGAATGCGAATCGTCGCCTTGATCCTCGTGTTGATTTGACTAGTGTGTCATTGATTGATCACAGCTGTTTCTGAGCCTTAAACACACGTGGCATCATCGGGACGGGAAGAAGAAACGCCACTCAATCCGAGCCATGAAGCCCTCTATAAATAGTGTTTTTCTCAGCGCATTTTCACACTTTCAAGTAGTTGCTATCACTATATCCTTCGAGACCTAACGTCCTTTCATTTGCCAGCTTTTCGTCGTGACACTTCGTGATGTAGCTAGACAATCTCTCTTGCCGGTTGATCTTGATGCCAACTTCTGCCCTTTTCTCTTCTTTCCAGGTATTTCCCAGATCTTCTTCTTGCTCAATTTCCGCTTTTGATAATGTCTTCACATTCTGATTCCCAAAATGTCTCTGAGAGCCCCCAACCTATAACCGATAGCGACTTTAATTCCGATAGCAAATCTTTGAGTCCCATATTGTCTGGTAGCTCACCGGTAATAGACTTGACCCGAGAACGTAGGAGTAAATCAAATAGGGATTGTAGCACTTCTGGTAGGGTGAATGAGGAACCGGTTGTACGCGCCTCCCCCTTAACTGCTATCCGGTCGTTTGGAGCTGCCATTGGCGTACCGGTATCCGGCCAATACGGCACCATGTTAGGCTTAGCCGAGCGCTCCCCGCTGCTGTTTCCTTACTTGGCCGGTACCTCTTCGGATCCCCCTAATGAACCCTCATCTTCCAAACCGGTGGAAGCGTTGGAAGAGGGAGCATCACATGCTCCTTCGTCCGGCGACGATATGGGAAATGACGATGTCTCCTCCGTTGCCTCCGAGGACGTAGACAGCATTTTGCGGGATTTGATGTCCGACGGAGAGTCGGTATCGCTGGAAGCCGACGATGATGAGGATCCTCCTAAGGTCATACCGG
Source organism: Beta corolliflora (assembly GCA_947648045.1). NCBI lineage: Eukaryota > Viridiplantae > Streptophyta > Magnoliopsida > Caryophyllales > Amaranthaceae > Beta > Beta corolliflora. The sequence goes on along the minus strand of CANSZD010004083.1, from coordinate 210,456 downwards.
AGGATGAGGATGAAACGCTAGACGACCTTTACATGCCATCATGCGAAGTCGGTAGCCCCGTATTCGTCCAAATCGACAAGAGCTGGAGAAGGACGACATTAAATAATGATTTTTGCCGTAAGGGGGCGGAATATTTTGCTTTTCCGGAGGATTATAAGCTTATCATGCCGTCTGAGGGTTGCCGGGTAACGGATTGTCCGCCAGGGCACGTGACGGTGTATTCCCATATGCTAGATTTCGGGCTTAGATTTCCGCTGGACCCCTTTATCGTTAAAATTTTCAAGGCCTGGAACATCTGCCTGTCCCAACTCACACCGTTATCCTGGCGCAATCTCCTATGCTACTCTTGGACCGTCCGGTATAAGAGATTTCCGGAAATGCTGAACCTCTTCCTGAAACTCCATTGGATTAAAGAAGACGGCTCCGCGAAGGGCAAGGGGAAAGGCAAGAGGAAACAACCTCAGGCCGAGAAGGAACTTGGCCGGGGGGTGGATGTCAATGTACACCAAACCAAAGAAATTGACGGTGTACCCGAAACTAACGTCTTTGAAGAATTGGCAACCCCGCTTCTTCTGGGTTCGTGTGCTAGATAACTTTCCCCTTCGCCGGTATGGGTTCGTGTGCCAGATAACTTTCCCCTTCGCCGGTATTGGACGAGACCCCGCCCCCGGATGGAACATATTCCTGACCGGCGTCTTACACGCCGGGAGCTGGAGGCGTACAAGTTTTTTGATGCGTCGACCATGCCGGGACCTAAAGGTGGCAAACCAGTCCCCGTTCCTCTTACTTGGCTACCGCATACCAAATACATTTTGGGCAATGCACCCCTCTCCGCGCTTGGCTTCTGCCAATCTGATCCTCATGGTAACCATGGGTCCTACCGGCTTTTAAATTGCTATTTGCCTGTATGTATATTGTTTTGTTGTCAGCTTAATGGTAATGTATCTGACTGTCTTATTTCGCTTTCCAGGCCGCGAACACCTGATTCGGGAAGCTCTCCACCTCAACATCAACTTCATACCGATTAGCAACATGCCTCCGAAGCCCGCTAAGAGATTCACCTCTATTCCCCCCAGCATCGGGGGCCGGGGATGCAAGACTCGCGGTGTCGGCCGTGGCGACGGTGGTGATCCGGCCCCTCGGAAGACTATCCTGCCTCCCTTGGCGAAGGCTACTCCCGCCAAAAGGAAGGCTGAGGGGGAAGAAGAAGGCTCAAAGCGGCCTCTCTCCAAGGCTGCTTGCAAGGAAAAGCCTGAGAAGGAGGTCCAAGTGGCCGAGAAGGGCCTGAAAGCCAGACTTTCGAGACGTGTGTCTGAGGTGGGAACCTCTTTCTTGCGGCCCAAAATCTATAGGCAGATGACCCTGCCCGCCATGATACATGAACTGGAGCATTTTGCTCGCCCGCGGAAAACCGGCTTCATTGAAGCAGCTGAAGTGGAGGTTCCGGAGATCCTCCGGAAAAGGTGGGCTCGGTCTCCTGTGCATGACGGTGAGCTATTTCAGCCTAAGCTCAACGTTCTCGATGACGAGTCCTTGTTGTTAGACCGTCCTCTCGATGGCGGTAATTTGGGGTACGGGCACGAAGGGCCTCCAACTTGAAGTATGATATGCTTAGGTGGACCAAGTCGAGGCCGGCCATCAATGCTGTTCACGCGCACAACCTTCTTGTGGTAAGAATTACGGTCCAAGTGTCTTATCGGTATTATACCATAATCACCCTGGTCTAACTTTTCCTTTTCTTCTTATGCAGACGGCGCATTCCGGTAAAGAACTCTGCGATCTTTACCGATACTTTCAAGGTGCCTATTTTGGTGAGGTTGAAGATCACCAGGCCACCCAGGATCAGCTTACCGCGAAGAATGCAGAGTTGGTGAACATCACCAACGAGAGAAATAAGCTGAAGACCGATCTGGACAAGGCCAAGACCGACCTCCAGGCTCTCTAATGCGGAGGTTACTAGCTGTAGGCTCCTTGTGAAAAACAAGGATGTTGAGCTCCCGAGAAAGGTCAAAGAGGAGCCGACAGCGCAAAGTGCTTGGAATCCCAAGCGGTGGGCGAATCTTAGGCGGTCCATCGACTTTGTCAACCGTTTAGCCAACCTGGTACAACGGGGTTTGGGACGTCGCTATGCGGTGTACCGAGACACACCTTTCCGACTTGGATTGGAGTCGGGTTGAAGAGGCCCATAGTCGCCGGGAGTTCGAGATCTCGGTGGATGGCGAGGTACTAGACTTGGGGGTGGCCAGGCCGAGCATTGCCAATGCCGACCCCCGAGTTGAGTTCGAGGAAGCTGAGCCTGAAGCAACTGGCAAGCAGGCTGATTTGGGAGTTGGGGATGACCCGCCCAACAACGTGGTCATTCTTGACAAGAGTCCTGACGGCTCCAAGCCTGAGTCAGCTGAAGATGCCGGCGAGGATCCTGCCCAGGGTGCTTAGTTTAGGTCTCCTTTTCCCCAACTTTTGTCCCGGTCTCGCCGTCTGTGGCCGACCTGAATTTTGGATAATTTTTGTTCCTAGATTAGACTAGGATGTATATTTGTTTTTCACATTAATGAAAGTTATTTTACCAACTCTTGTGTCGGTTACGCAATGATTTTGCTGTTTAATTCGCCGTTCATTTTCTTTTACCATATCGGCAGATCCGCATGGGTTCGTAGACCGGAAATAGTCTTATTTTACTATTTTATTCCGGCAGATCCACAAGGGTCATTGACCGTTTATGAAATTGAATGTTTTCCCGCCGGTAGATCTACGAGGGTCATTGACCGGCAGTTCACTGTTTGCTCCAAGCTTGCTTGGTTTATCCCGGCGGCAGATCCACTAAGGTCGTTGACCGCCAGGATCCTTGGTATTGTTGGCTTCTCTTGACGGCAGATCCACGTGGGTCATTGACCGTCAAGGAATTTGCTTCTTTCTCCTCCCCTTGACAGCAGATCCATGTAAGTCATTGACTACCAAGGGGGTTTAATTATGGATTATTTCGGTATTTTTTAACGGCAGATCTACTTAGATCATTGACCGTCAAGGAACTTTGAATAATTTGCACACGTAATATGTTCATAGAAACTTATTATTAAAAAATGGCTAATCATTAATTCAAGCCAAGTAATGCTGAATATGACAACAATGCCGCTTTATTCTTGCTATGTAACTAGATTAGGAAACATGATTATACAAAATACTTTTTGAGCACGCTGGCATTCCAGCTGTTCTTGAGTAGCTTGCCTGACATATCTTCCAGCCGGTAAGCTTCAGGGACTATTTCCTCTTTCACGAGGTAGGGTCCCTCCCAGTTGGCCGTCAGCTTGCCCTCTGCATGAGCTTTTCCGGTAGCCGCTGTGCGCCTGAGCACCAGGTCGCCCTTCTAAATCGGTCGGCTTCTTACTCTTTTGTTGTAGGCCTTGCTTATCCGGTCTTTATATCTTTGCGACCCGAGCTCCGCCGCGAGTCGACTTACGCGGGGAGGTCGAGGTCTTCCCGGTGTAGCTTATCGTTCAGTTCCGGGTCGTAGTTTAGGATCCGCCAGTTTGGCAGTCGGACTTCGACCGTAACACCGCCTCGGCCCCGAACGCCAATCTGAACGGGGTCTCCCCTGTTGCTTCCTTCTCGGTGGTCCTGTTGGACCATAGTACCGCTGGAACCATGTCGGCCCAGGCACCCTTCAAATCATCTAGCTTCTTCTTAAGGGCGTTGAGGATTTGTTTATTGGCGGCCTCGGCCTGACCATTACTTTGGGGATGACACACGGATGAGTATGCAAACTTGATGCCGTACGGGTTCAAGAAGTTCTTTATTGGCCGCGATCAAACCCGGACGCCATGGTCCATGACTATTCCCATAGGAATCCCAAACCTTGTGATGAGGTTTTGCCGGATGAACTTCCTAACTGATTAGCAGTTATCTTTGCGGTCGGTTCGGCCTTAATCCACTTTGTGAAGTAGTCGATTCCGACTATCAGGAACTTTCTTCCTCCCGATGCCGGCGTGAATGGTCCAATGATATCCATCCCCCATTGAGCAAAGGGGATTGGATTCAGGATCGGCTGCAAATCGTTTGCCTAGGGCGATGTATGGCCGGTGCGAACCTCGGCATTTGTCGCATTTCTTCACGTATGCTGCGCGTCCATCAACATTATCGGCCAGTAGAAGCGGCCCTTAGGGCCTTCGGTGCAAGTGTCTTTCCCCAGATATGGTTTCCACATACCCCTTCGTGGATTTCTTCAATTATCTTCGTGGCCTCGTGGGCCGTTACGCACCTCAGGAGTGGGAGTGAAAGACCTTTCTTGTACAGTTGGCCTTGGAAGACACAGAACCAGATAGCCTCCCTTTTCAGCTTTTTTGCCGCCATCTTATCGGTGGGTAAACTTTCCGTCATCTTGTACGCCAATATGTCGTCGTACCATTCCTTCTGAGTGACTTCGTTTACCTCTACCTTGGCGGTCTCTATGCTTCTCTCCGTGACATTTCCACCGTAACGCCGCGTTTGAGATCCGTGGTGCTTGAACTTGCCCGGCTTTGACAGAGCATCGGGCGCCATATTCTCGTGCGGGGGACCGAGTACTATTTTGAGCTTGCGAGTGGAGCCGTTATCTGCTTCACCTTTTGTAGGTATTTTTGCATTACCGGCTCCCTAGCTTCGTAGGTGCCCTCGATCTGGCTTGATATGAGCTGGGAATCCGTTGTCATCCGTATTTTCTTTGCTCCGGACGCTACGCACAAACTGATTCCCGCTATTGCAGCTTCATACTCCGCATCGTTGTTGGACGCCCTAAATCCAAAACGGACGGCATATTCGAAAACGTCTCCTTCTGGAGACGTCATGACCACCCCGGCGCCTGCCCCTGTTTGTGCCGCTGAGCATCCACAGATATCTGCCAGGTGCCGGCTGGTCCCTCGATCTCATCACTTGTGGTCTCAACAATGAAGTCGGCCAAAGTTTGTGCTTTGATAGCTGTCCGCGGTCGATACTCGATATCAAACTCGGACAGCTCTATTGCCCATTTCACCAACCTACCGGTTGTATCCAGCTTATGGAGTAGCCTTCTCTAACGGCTGATTTGTGAGTACTTGGATGGTGTGTAAGTCGAAGTATGGTCGCAGCTTTCTAGCCGCTATCAGCACGGCGTAGGCCATCTTCTCCAGCAATTCGTACCTCTGTTCCGCCCCAGCCAAGACATGGCTCACAAAGTAGATGGGATGCTGTTGCTTATCTTTTTCCACCAGTAGCACTGCTGCTACCGTTTTGGCCGATACCGAGACGTATAGCTGCAGCTTATCCCCCATCTCGGGTCGGGTAATAGTCGGTAGTTGCTTGAAGTGTTCTTTAACGGCCTCAAAGGCCTGTCTCTGTTCATCCCCCCATTCGAACTTCTTGTTTCCTCTCAGAGCTTTGAAGAACGGCAAGGCCTTCTCGGCTGATTTGGAAACGAACCTTGTTAGTGCCGCCATCTTTCCTGTCAGCTTCTGGATGTCTCGGATACTCATGGGCTCTGGCAGCTCACTTATCGCCCTGATTTTGTCAGGATTGGCGTTTATTCCCCTTTCACTGACCATGAAGCCGAGGAATTTACCGGATCTTACCCCAAATACGCACTTCTTGGGATATTCATCTGGTATTTTCGCAGAGTCGCGAATGTTTCCTCGAGGTCCGTGATGTGGGCATCCTCCGTCAAGCTTTTGACGATGCTATCATCGACATAAACTTCGACATTTCGGCCTTTCTGAGACGCGAATATCTTGTCCACTAACTTTTGGTAGGTAGCTCCTGCATTTTTCAGGCCGAACGGCATGGCCTTGTACGCATATACCCAAGGCCTGCTATGAATGCCGCCTTGTTCCTATCTACCTCCAGTAGGCTGATTTGATGGTACCCGGAGAAGGCATCCATGAAGCTTAGCAGCGCATGGCCGCTAGTAGAGTCAACCAGTTGGTCGATCCTAGGCAACGGGTAGCAGTCTTTTGGGCAGGCTTTGTTGAGGTCGGTAAAGTCCACGCACATCCGCCAGGACCCGTTGGCTTTCTTCACCATCACTACGTTCGCCAGCCATTCCGGATAGTCGCATGGCTCAATGAAGTCGGCCGCTAGCAGCTTATCGACCTCTTCCTTGATAGCCGCGTTTTTCTCGGGCGAGAAGTTGCGCTTTTACGCTTCCACCGGCCTTACATCCTCGGCCGACATTCGGCCAGGTGTACCATGAATATGGGATCGATTCCCGGCATCTCGTCCGCTGAGAACGCGAAGACATCCGCATTGCTTCTCAGCAGACTGATCAGATTGACTTTGACCTTTTCGGCCAGATCGGACCCGATCTTAACTGTCCTTTCCGGCCTATCTTGTTCGAGACTGACTTCCTCAGTCTCCCCTTCCGGGCTGGGTCTCGGTAGATCTACCGGCCTTCCCTCGAAGTTTTCCATAGACAAATCTTTATTTGCTTTATTCTCCGCCCGCCGTCTCTTCCTCTCCGACGGCGGGGTCTCGGCTGGTCGTTTGTGGTTGGAATTTTTAAGAGCCGTCGGGTAGCATGCCCTAGCCGAGCTCTTGATTCCCCTTGACCTCTCCGGCTGCCGAGATTCGATGTGTAAATCATCGTTAAATGGTAGAGTGGATACCACCGGCGTCGGGCACGTCCTATAATGGCGTTGTATGCGGTCGGCACGTCCACTACCAAGAATTCCACCAAGACAGAGTCTACGGGACCGGGATCCATCCCCTAATCTGACCGGTAGCTTTATGGTCCCTTCGGGGACGACGGAAGCCCCCGTGAAACCAATCACCGGGTATGAGACCGGCTTCAGACATGACCTCCCCAGGCCCATCTTTTCAAACGTGGGCATAAAGAGAATGTTGGCGGAGCTGCCGCCATCCACCAGGATGCGGTGGACCATCGCCGTCGAAATCTGGAGGGATACCACCAGAGGGTCATCATGTGGATAGATGATCCCTTTAGCGTCCTCTGCCGTGAATGACACGGATGGCATGGTCGGTGGCTTCGGCCATTTACCCGTATTATTGAAGTTCACTTGGTGTCTTACCTCCTTCAAGCTGGCTTTAGCACCGTGAATGCTTCCCCATGGACGGGTCCTCCCGAGATGACATGTATCTCGATTATCCTTTCCCTTGACGGGCTTACTGCTTTGTTGTCACCCTTCTCGGTGACCTTTCTCTTGGCGACCTTTCCCGGTCAGGTCGGGCCTGGTACTGTTTGAAATATCCTCTTAGTACCAGGTCCTCTATCCCATCTCTCAAATCCTTGCAATCGTCGGTGACATGACCATGATCTCGGTGGAAATCGCACCACTTGGACTTGTCACGACCTTTAAAGTACATCTTACGGGGACGCTGCCACTTATCATCAGCTTTGTGCAGCTCGTAGAACTCGGCCCTAGACATTGTTAGGGGAGTATAGTCATGATACCGGTCCGGCCTTCCTTCCTGGCCCTTCTTAACCGAGTTGCTCTCCTCCCCTCGCCTTCCCGAGTTGTCGGACTTCTTGTCCTTCCGGTACTTGTCTTTTTCTCTCTCCTTCTCTTTTTCCTTCTCTTTGCCGTCTCCTTCGGACCGTTTTCAAGTGGCTGCCTTATCGAACTCCTCTCCTCTGATGAACTCATTTGCATTCCTGAGGATGTCAGTAAGATTGGTCAACTTTTTGCGGCCCAGGTAACTTCTAATGGCAGTGCCCTCCTTCAGGCCGGTCATCAACGCTAGGACCGCCACCTCTTGCTGTAGGCTGGGTATGGTGACGGCCTCGGAGTTAAAGCGGCCGATATAATCTCGCAGGCTTTCCTTCTCGCCCTGCTTGATAGACATCAGCTCGCCGGTTGTTCGCTTTCTCCGCTTATTGCTGACGAAGTGGGTCACAAACATGGCCGTGAGCCGTCGAAAATCAGCTATGGTTGCCGGAGGAATGCTCTTAAACCAAGTCTGTGCCAAGCCCGCCAAGGTTGAGGGGAACACTTTACACCATACAGGATCAGTGTCGGTGTATAGCAGCATGTGTCCCTCATACGCGGAGATGTGATCCTCAGGATCCGTCTTACCGTCATACTTGCATATCGGCATCTTAATTTTTTCCATGGGCTCATGGAGTATAGCAGTTGAGAAGGGAGAGTTTCGGAGAGATACGGCGCTGCGACGGACGGCAAATCGGTGTCCCTCCTAGAGGGTCGGGATGAGTGTTGGACTTCAGTGTCTTGTTGCTCATCCTCGCACCCATCCCCCACCGGCTCTGTGGGAGTTTTCGAATGCTCGGCGTGCTCTGGGTCCTGCCGGCTTGGTTCGTCGTGCCGGCCACTTATCATGGACCGCATCTTTCTGACAGGGCTATACGGCCGCGTTGGGGGGCGCTTGCTAGCGTGACCCGCGGGCGGTGCTTGGCTCGCCATGGCCTGAAAGACCTCGGCAGCGCTTCTGAGTTATTCAGGGCTGAACATGTGTTGCAGCGCCTCGAACACGTTGGGAGGTGTGGCCTCAGTGGTCCCTTTCTCCACCTCAGCAGTGGGCTTGGAAGATCCTACCATTGGCTGTGGGGTCTTGAGCCCGGGTGGTGCACCTCCCAAAATAATATTGTTCTCGTCAGTTTCCGGCATCCCGAAAGTCTGCTTAGGATCCATTAGGCGAGGAAATGGGCTGGATTGATTGCGGCTTGAGACCAAAGTATAGTCACCCCTCCTTCTAGCGCCAATTGTTCCGGTATGGAATAAATGGTAGGGAGTGAACCGGTATCTCGCTTGATTAGTAAGCCGGTTGAATGTCCTGCAAGACAGAACACGTAAACTAACCTCGGGGGTTGATCCGATGAACGTCCCTCCGATGCCTAAGTCAGTAAGAGATAAAGACGGGATGTCTCAAGTAAAGTGTATTAGTATATGTGAAAGTACCTTATGACTCAGATCATGGGGGTATTTATAGGAGCCGGCAGTGTCCTTAGCAAGGTAGGACTCTACCCCTATTGGTTGGATACAATTCTATCCTCTTTTAATACTTATCTTTAGGCCCATAGGCGCATTGAGTAAGTACCAGACCAACTCAGGCCCATTTGGCAGTGGCTCAGGTGATGGACACCGGTAAAGTATACGAATCTAACCGGCATGATGAATACGCCGGTATCGGGCTTAACTCCTACTCAGTAAGTAGGAGTCCTTTGACGGAGTTGATCATGACGGTCAATGGCGGTCTAACTGGACCGGTAGGGAACTTGCGCAGCCCCCATACAACTAGGGACTCAAGCAGATAGAGGTTGGAAATCAACCAATAATTTGAACTACGACGCTAGGATTTAAGGTGAAATCCCAAATTAACAACAAACTGGGCTAAATTAATTACAAGAACCTTCAAAGCTTCCTTAAAACTAAACAACCCACTGCTTATTTTAGAAATTAAAGAAGAAAGAAACAAAACCTGCAACCACAGGTAACTTTGTGCTGATCTCAACCTGTTATGGTGGATTCCGACGCGCTAGATCTGGAACACCGTTGAATAAGACATTGTACAGTGAATTCCGGTGCAAATTGAGGAGCTTATTCAGGATCGGAAGCTCGTCGACGACCGAATGAGAGTAGTGGATAAAGTCTGCCGCCGGGCGAGCTCCGTCAGGTTTGGTTGGGTTGGGTTAGAGAGAGAAATCATCGAAGGTGGTAGTGGTACAACTTCCTCACTGTGTTGTGTTACACTTTGAACTAATTTCAATTAGTTAGGTTGCTATATTCACTTTTCAGAGATCCACCCTATGTTTAACTCTCAGTTATCGGATTTTTTTTTTAAAACAACAATAATTTAAACAAATAGATGCGAGTTTCTTAGTCGCGATTATTACGGAAACTTCGGATTAGTTTACACCAATATTCCTTAATTATCAAGCTCAAGTCGACTCTTCACTCCCACTTCATACAACAAAAGCTAACGACTATCGATGTAAAAGCTTACATATATAACACAAGAGTAGCAAATGCGAGACAATAATTATAGAACATTCCTCTTACAAATGTTACAATAGGTATATCATTGTCAAATACACACGGGATCGGGATAGGTATAGGATTCCCAATATTCTTGGTTTACGGGATCGTGGTGCGCTTGTTTAACTAATTTGATTCGAGGCTGCCTCCATAACGTTTTTTTTTTTGCTGGTTAAAATGTTTCTTCATTTTGATATAGGGATGGACATGGTCGTAATGGATCGGAAGAATTGAATAGCGAAATATATAATTATATCTATTCAAATTTCACAAGACATATTCTATTTATATTAATTTTTGCAATATAACAAGTAATCAAAAGATAATCATCATTAAGCAAAACTATTAATATAAACGAATGTAAACAATTAAATTAAATTGATAGTGATTCGAATTTTTAAAAATGCGAGTTTCTCAATTAAACACTTTGATTCTCATTTATGCTTTTCTTCTCAACTTTTTTCGAACGTAATTCTTCTTTGCAACGATCTAACTCAAACCGTAAAACTTGGATTTCTTCTTCGAGCTCCATGCGCTTCTTCTCGAGCTCTTCTAACTGGTCTTCAAGAGAATCTCTTTCTTGTATTAGATGTAACCTAGCCGATGCACCGGCGTCCCTTTGAAACCGTATCTCTGCGAGTGTTTTTCTTAGGTTTTGAATCTCTTTTTGAAGCTCCATTTTCATTGTTATGTTGATGTTGTGTTTTATTTTGGTATTTTATAAGGTCGAGCAGTTTGATGTATAAGACTGTGTAGGCTTATGATATATATATATATATATATATATATATATATATATATATATATATATATATATATATATATATATATATATATATATATATATATATATATATATATTGTTAGGGTTGTGAGTGCGTAGCGGAAGCAGATTAAAGATGTAGAGATTGAGAAAAATAAATAGAGTTGGAAATATGTGGCAAGAAAAGTAGTAAAAGATGGACACACAATATTTAACGTGGGAAAAGTCCTCAAATAGAGGCAAAAAAACCCATGGACGATGAGTACCCAAAATCCACTATATGAAAATAAGAGAGTACAAGAATCACCCAAAACTTATTAGGGTGAGTAGTATAAATACAACTCTCACTATAATAGAAAACTCACAAAGGAGTATTACAAAGGATAGTGGATTAATAATACAAGGTGGGTTATAAACAAGGAGGATTAGTATGGTAGAAAGGCTTAGTATGTATGGCTTCTTGCGTTGGGTATTGGTTGGTTCCAAATGGATGCACAAACACCTTATTTATAGGTGTGCATGGCGGTGCAATAAGTCGGCAACAATGCTTGGTAGAAATTCCTAGAACAAAATTCTAGAAATGTTGAGCATGTTCACTTGTTTGCCGACATAAAGTGAATTAGCTTCACTTGAGAATTATTATCTAGATAAGTCTAGATAACTCATCTTTGACTTTAAATGTTATAGTTGGGCAATATTATTTGTAGCACCCAACTTATTGAATTGGGTTATAAAATTTGGGCCATAACCCAACAATCTCCACCTTGGACCAAATTTTATGCACTCGTCGTATGAACCCCGAAAGGTATTAAGCAGATATGTCACCATGGCCCAATTTTAACTTGGGCTTAGAATAATGTGACATGTTGGAACCCGTTTTATGAAGGCGTTGATGCCGAACCGGGGTTGTGTAGGAAGAAGCCATAGAATACCCTTGTAATACATAGAGATTTCTATGTCTGACGGCCTTCAGAAGTTCATGAGCACCTCTGGAGACTTTAAGTACTCCACCTTGAGCCGAAATTTTGCACCCTTTAGAATCTAGAGTGCCCAAAGAAATGATGTTACGCCGGATCGGGAACATATTGAACATTAGACGAGTCCCGATCTTACCATCATGTGTCTTGATCCGAACAGCCAATACCATGAACTTTGCAACGAGAACCATTGCCCATAGAGACGGATCTGTTCTTCACCGATTTATAGTCGATAAAGTGACCCTTTTGAGAACACACATGATAGGTGCAACCGGAATCAAGCACCCAATTAGGAGTTCTACTTCTTCCAGGAGAAGTAGCCAAAAGAACATCATCGGATTCTATTTCACCATAATCGGCTTGTGCAGTTTCCGATGCTTTTTTCTCATTTTCTTCTCTTTCGAGCTTTTTCTTTAATTTTAAGCAATCAGAAACATCGTGCCCATGTTTTTTACAATATTTGCATAAATTCTTAGATTTATGCCCATTAAATATGGCCCCGTTTTTTGTACTTATTTTTCCGTGTGGTCTCCCTCCTACATTTAATCCTTCGGCATTATCATTGGAATGCACTTCAAGGTCAAATTTCTCTTTTGAGAGTAAATGAGATTTAACATCTTCAAAAGATAAGGTATCATTGTTACCGTATAACATGATTTCCTTGAAGTGCTTGTACGAAGGAGGTAGGGAGACAATTAATAACACGGATTTATCCTCATCTTCAATCTTAACATCCAAATTTTCAAGATCAATAATAATAGAATTAAATTCATTAAGATGAGATTGGATAGAAGTACCTTCGGCCATCCGAATAGTGTAAAGCCTTTCCTTGAGACGGAGCTTGTTAGCGAGACTTTTAGTCATGTAGAGGGACTCGAGCTTCAACCATAGCCCTGCAGCGGTCTCCTCGTGAATAACCTCGCGTAGTACCTCCTTAGTTAAGCATAGTTGGATCGTAGATAATGCTTTTTCATCCAACTCTTGCCATTGCTCGTCGGACATAGTAGATGGCTTTTTCTGTTTGCCATCAAGTGCCCTTTTTAATCCGCTCTGTGTGAGAACGGCCTTCATGTGGACTTTCCAGATGCTAAAACTGATCTTGCCATCAAACTTCTCAATCTCGAACTTTGTTACTGAAGACATCTTTAATATGAAAACACTCTAAACAACCTTTGGCTCGGATACCACTTGTTAGGGTTGTGAGTGTGTAGCGGAAGCAGATTAAAGATGTAGAGATTGAGAAAAATAAATGGAGTTGGAAAT
>CANSZD010004083.1:17500-192500 GCA_947648045.1 Beta corolliflora | reverse complement strand
TGAATGCCCAGGAAATTTTAGGGTTATTGATTATAACGATTGATTGAAATATAGCGAGAAAATAATTTTCGTTGTGATTTGTAAGCTCTGCATGGTTTTTCCTATTGCCTTAAACGGTTTGTAAACGAATATATTTTGTAAGATAATCAAAAGTAGTTAAACAATAAAATAGTAGATTTTGAAATAATGATAAATGAGTAAATGTAACAATTGTAAGAATTTGTGTGGAATTAAATTACATCAGAACTAAATATATGAATCTAAAAAAAAATGAGTTAAAGTTGGACATATCAGATTTTAATCAAATTGTATGTAAATAAAATTGCACATGATCAAGTGTATTAAGATAATTATCATTGGGCTTAAAAATGTTCTGCCTGAATAGGGAAATCCCAATTTATTGGGTTTATGATCCAATTTAGTAGAAAGCCCAGGGTTCAAATTTTTTTCAAATTCAATTTAATAACTTCTTTTTTCTAAGAAATAATACAATACTCCAACTTCAATTCAGTGATTTCTCCGTTCATCTGCTTCTCTAAAATTGAAATAGGAAATCAATTTTCGCAACTGGTACGAAATATATTTATTATTTCCTTTCTTCTACTATATTTAATTAGACAAATTAGATTACTATTTTAATTACATTAAATGGCAAGAGACAAAATCATTCATCATAATACTAGAGGTAGAAGTAGAGGTGGTCGAGGTAGAGGTAGAGGTAGAGGAAGACAAGCGTAAATACTTTCAGAGAGAGAAAGTAGAATTACAATTGAGGAGTGTAGGCATGAAAAAAATTTACAATGCCAAGCCGTTAATTATTTGTCCCGACAAGCCAAATGTTGACTTAATAAATGGGTGATCATAAAATAAATTAATTTGGGCTTTATTATTAAATGAGGCCTATTTTAATTAAGTCATCTTTTATTGGGTCATGGCTCATTAAATGAAAGTTGGACTCATAATAGAATTATGTCCATGAGACCCGGGAGGCGGGATAAGTGGAAACCCCAGGGTTCTCCTAAACTCTATAAATAGAGAGCTCCTCTTCATTTGCCAAGGAGAAAAACAAGACAAAAGAGAGAGAGAGAGAGAGAGAGAGAGAGAGAGAGAGAGAGAGAGAGAGAGAGAGAGAGAGAAAGCTGCTCCAGAAACTCTCTAAGTCTGCACATCCAAACCACACATTCAACCTAGAAGAAGAACAACAAGCATCAAAGCCGTTATATTCTAGACGATCATACTTGAAGGAGATTAAGCCCGGAGGCCCTCATTCAAGGAAACCAAATCATTCTTTTGGAGATCGAATCAGTGGAAACACATTAGAGATTGTACTCATATTTTTATATTAATAAAATTTATCATTTGTTTCACATATTTGATTCTATTTTTGCAGACATCAAAAATTTGTGTTTACAAATTTTTGGCACGCTCGGTGGGACTGTCTCTACCACTCATCTCTTTCTTCAATCACAAGTTCAAATCTTTTCCAAGCAATGGCACCAAAGAAGAACATCTCCCATCCTGATGTGGAGAAAACTGATCAATTGCAGCGAAGATCCATGACTCTTGGTGATTTTATTGATGATGTAACCCTTGGTTTTCATACTAGAGGTACGAAGAAAGCTGCTATCAGGAGTGCTGCTTCCAACCTGCGTGCGACATCTATACCTACCAAATTGCGCACTAAGCCAGGCGTTTCATTCACTTCAGAATCATCCATAGCACCACTTTTCCTTGGAGCGCATGAAGTTCCTATGCTCAACTCAAGCCCTTTCACACATGAGAAATCAGATGATGCTCTGCTCGAAGGGTTCTCCTCAAACCCCCTCTTCCAACCATTGAACGTGGCCGACGATGATGATAGTAGCAGTGGTTCCTCTCCTTCATCACATCCGTCGATTCTGCATCTGTTCAAAGCAATTCAGGCCTCAGAACCCGATGTTGCTACTGTCATGGTACATGAAGCCAAAACACTCGAAGAACAATTGATCGAAATGAAGAATCTCATCCAAAGGATGATGAAGGATGGAGAAGAGAAAGATGCCCAGATTGCTGCCTTGCAGAAGAAGCTTGGAAAACACCCTAATGAAAGTGATTCGGACGCCGACAGCGATCGAAGCCGCGGATCCAAACAAAGCTCAAAGGGTGGAAAGTCACAAGATGTGCATTCAAGGTATGAAATGGGATCTCTTGTACATTCTGCAAGGTATAAAACCTAAATCTTTTCAGGAATTGGCAACGCGGGCCCATGATATGGAGCTTACTATCGCCAACCGTGATGGGAGTTCTTCTGAGTACAAGAAGGAGAAGAAGGACTTCAAGAAAACTGACAAGCCTTTCAAAAGTTCTACAAAGGAGTCTTTTGCAGTAACCACGACGTCTGCTCCGGTGAAGATTTCTGCAAAACCAAAGAATGAACAAAAGAAAGGGTCATTCACCAAGAATGGTAAGAAAGATAGACTCACACTAAAAGAATTGCAGGCTAAGAAGTACCCATTCCCAGCTTCTGACTTAGCAGGAATGTTGGAGGATTTGCTCGAGAAGAAAATCATAGAATTGCCCGAGTCCAAACGACCAGAAGAGGCAGGGAGAACAGCTGATCCGAACTACTGTCGTTATCACCGTTTAGTAAACCATCCTATTGAAAAGTGCATTATGCTGAAGGAGAGGATCATGCAACTTGCAAATGACAGGAAGATTGTTCTAGATCTTGATGATATGGTGGAATCAAATCATGCTTCAGTCACTTTGGAGGCCTCCCTATACAACGACCAAAGGAAGCAAATGAGACTCATTCAGTTCGGAAGTCTGGAGCCAGTCATAGTGGAAGTGGTGGATTTGTCATGCACGTCACATCATGAGTATTCAGGTTCGGTTCCTATACCTCATGAAGAAGAAGAAGAGGAAGGCTGGACTTTAGTCACAAGAAGAAAGCCAAAAAAGAAGGTGATGCCAAAGTCGCAACCTCCTCGACACAGAAAAAGGCAACAAAGAAGGAAAAATCCCAGAAGCTCTAAGGCGAAGAAGAAGAAGACAAAACCAGTTAGCAAACATGGTGTCTTACCTATTGATCTTCTTGAACAGGAAGCGCGAATGCCCGTCACCTTGGATGAATTCTTCCCTCAAGAATACTTTGGCGAAGTCTCAGTCAATATGGTGACTTGTGATGTGGTGGAAGGAGAAAAGGAGCAAGATGAACAAGGTCATCTTTCCAAAGAAGGTCTCAATCATGAGAAGGACCCCAGTGAGAGACGCCAAAATACTTGCATTGTTGGAAAACAGTCCCATCTCGCATGGGGTGGCGACAAGCTCTTTCCCCTCCCGGAAGAAATGCGATTTGCTCTTGCACGCGCCATCGAAAATCCTACTCACTATACATCAAAGGAAAATATTGAGCAAGGAATTTATGACAACCATCCTGATCCATGTGCAGCATGTAGCGTAGCCTTGGCATTCACAGATGCTGATCTTATGTTGGGGTCAAAACCCCATAACAGACCTCTCTTTGTTTGTGGGTATATTCGAAAACAAAGGATCAACCGCATTCTTATAGATGAAGGATCTGCGGTCAATATCATGCCTAAGGCTACTATGGAGAAGTTGAAGATCACCATGGAGGATTTGTCCGAAAGCCGCCTGATGATACAAGGATTCAATTTAGGAGGTCAACGAGCCATTGGTATGATCGAGTTGATTTGTCTATAGGGAGATGATGGCAACCACAGTCTTCCATATTATTGACTCGAAGACATCATATAACTTGTTGCTAGGGACTGACCTGGATGCATGAAAATGGTGTTGTGGCATCGACCTTACATCGGTGCCTCAAATACTATAGAAATGGCGAAAGAAAGGTAAGTGCGAGATGTGAACCCATTCTCCGAAGCCGAGTCACATTTTGCCGATGCAAAGTTCTATATTGAGCGGCGAAGAGCCTCGGGAGGTCATGCCGATGAGATTGCATCTACGGGAAAGAGTATCGTTGTCAAACAAGAGCCAATCAAGGAGGATGCTCGGTCGAATAAACTTGCAGAGCGAGCTCATAGAGATCGATGATAATAAGGATGAGAAGGTCTCTTTGAAAAAGCCGAAGTCAAGTCTAGCTCAACAATGCCTGCTACGCTACATTCCAATGTCCAGGCGTAAGAAAGGTCAATCTCCTTTTGCACAATGTGGGGGTGATGAAGAAAAAATGAAACCTACATCAAAGCAAGGTGAAAGTAGACAAGCTATTCTTTGAAAAAATGACTTTACCGAGGCAAAAGATAAATGACTCAAAAAATAAGCAACGTGCCACTTCCGGGGTTCGAGAAGTCATCGAAATCCAAGTTCGAGAAGAAAGGCTTCGACCCGATTTGCTTATAAGCTTATGGAGGCTAAACTGCACAATTTTTCTAATCCGAGCCTATGGGAAAGGTCATAGAAGCTAAAGCTTATGGCCTCAACGAGACTCAACAAAACCTCCAAGCAAGAAGGAGAGCGTGTTTTTGTGAAGAAAGTTGGCCTTGGATTCACGGAATCTAAGCCGATTAGAATAACAAAGACGACGAAAACCAATACAAGCAACACAAGATACATTGCGGTTGAAGAGTTGGAGGAAAGTGAAGGGGAAAATACTTTGCCAGTCAGGATGGAATTTGTCTTTAACAGGATCGAGCCTGCTTCGATTCAACCACAATCCTCGGTGTTTGACAGGCTAGAAGGTCGAGGAAATTCTCCGTCATCAAATCCGATCTTTCAACGAATAGGTGGACGATGCAAAGATGTAGCACCATGTTCATCTAAAAGGAGCGTATTCAACAGACTGGGAAAAGACACACGGTGCAAGAAAACTATCTTCGATCGGATTGGAAGAAGCAAAGTTAATCCCAAGCAACAATGGCGACGGAAGGATGCAATAAAATTGGAAGATGAATTCAAGTTGGAGAAGGAGGTCAGAAGTAACATACCATCTCGAATGAAGCGTTTCTCAACTTTGGAAGTAAAGGTGGGCAAGTCTCTTACTGTGCGAGGCCATACTGTAGTTCTCACAAATCAAAAGCCCTCTATTGTCCAGAATGAAGAGTTAGATGAGGCAGCCTCTTGCAATCATGTCATGGTTTATGAAGCCGGGAGTCAGGATGAAGAAGTAGAAACGGTTGAAGCTCCGAAAACACTCAAGATGGAGGTCGATCAAAGTGGATGATCTAAAAGAGTTGAGTCTTGGAACTCCAGGATGAGCCATGACCAATTTTTGTCGGTGCATTGCTCACTGCCGAAGAAGAGAAGGCGTACCTTGAGCTACTCATGGAGTATAAGGATGTCTTCGCATGGAGCTATAGTGAGATGCCCGGTTTAGATCCAACAGTGGCAGTACACCGTCTAGCCATAAAGAAAGGAGTTTCATCAAAAAAACTGCAACGACGCTTTCGACTCGAATTGATACCGAAATTGAAAAGGAAGTTAATAAGCTCATTGATTCAGGTTTCATTCGTGAAGTCAAATATCCTACATGGATTGCAAATATCGTCCCCGTGAGAAAGAAAAATGGCCATGCGTGTGTGTGTGGACTTGGGGACCTCAATTATGCTTGTCCCAAGGATGATTTCCTGTTGCCGATCCATCGAAATAATGATTGATGCCACAACCGGTCATGAAGCCTTGTCTTTCATGGATTGCCTTTGCGCAGATATAATCGATTCTAATGGCGCAAGAAGATCAAGAAGCAACGGCTTTTCGCACACCCAAAGGCATATTCTCGCTATAAGGTGATGCCCTTCGGCTTGAAAAATGCAGGAGCCACTTATCAACGTGCAATGCAAAAGATTTTTGAAGACATGATGCACAAGACGGTTGAGTGCTATGTCGACGATCTTGTTGTCAATTCAAAGAAGAGAGGTGATCATTTGCTTCACTTGCATGATGTGTTTAAGAAATTGTGTAGGTATCAGTTGAAGATGAACCCTATGAAATGCGCATTTGGCGTCACCTCTGGAAAGTTTTTAGGATTCGTCGTGAGACATAGAGGAATTGAGATCGACCAATCCAAGATCAGGGCGATCCAAGACATGCCACCTCCAAAAAATCTCAAAGAATTGCGCGGACTCCAAGGGAGACTAGCCTACATTCGACGCTTCATCTCAAACCTGGCTGGGCGATGCCATCCCTTCAGTCATCTTATGAAGAAAGGTGCTCCATTCGAATGGGACGAGTCATGTCACAAGGCCTTTGAATGTATCAAAAAATACTTGTCTACACCTCCGGTCTTGGGGGCACCAATTCCAGGAAAGCCTCTCGTTCTCTACATCGCAGCTCAAGAAAGATCATTGGGGGCATTATGTGCACAAGAAAACAACGAAGGTAAAGAGAAAGCTTTATACTACCTCAGTCGAACACTAGTTGGTGCAGAATTGAATTATTCTCCCATTGAAAAGATGTGTTTGGCTTTGCTCTTTGCCATTCAAAAGTTGAAGCACTACATGCAAGCACACACTGTGCGGGTGATTTCCAAAGCAGATCCCATCAAGTACATTTTGTCAAGACCAGTGTTGTCCGGACGAATCGCGAAGTGGGCAATAAGTCAGCATGACATTGTATATGTCTCTTAGAAGGCAATCAAGGGACAAGCTTTGGCGGATTTCTTGGCAAACCATCCAACCCCGTCAGATTGGGCACTTTCAGATGATCTACCTGGAGAAGAAGTCTTCTATATCGACATCTTGCCACCATGGGAGATGTACTTCGATGGAGCTGCACGACAAGATGGTGTTGGGGCTGGTGTAATTCTCATTTCACCTGAAAAACATATCCTCACATACTCCTTTGTTCTCACCCAGCTATGTTCCAATAATATCGCTGAATACCAGGCGCTTATTTTTGGGCTTCAAATGGCTAAGGAAATGGATGTCCATGACCTTGATGTGTATGGAGATTCCAAATTAGTCATACATCAACTGCTTAATGACTATGATGTAAAGAAAGAGGATTTGATACCTTACCACAGACATGCTTCACAGTTGTTGAAGACATTTGACAGCATCAAATTACAGCATGTTCCAAGGAGTGCCAATAAGACGGCTGACGCACTTGCCAATCTTGCAGCCACATTGGCACTGGGGGCAGAAGAAAGCATATCAGTCCCAGTCTGCAATCGATGGGTGGTTACACCTTTTGAAGATGGAATAGAAGAAGGTGCCAATGCAGTATCAGTTTATGAAATAAACACCAATGATTGGCGTCAACCACTCATAGATTATCTCGAACATGGAAAGTTGCCAAATGATCCAAAGCACAAGACAGAAGTTCGACGGCGAGCTCCACGCTTCATCTATTACAAAGGAACACTTTATAGGCGTTCATTCCTTGGAACCTGGTTGTTGCGGTGCCTTGGAGATGAAGAAGCCGCCAAAACACTAGAAGAGGCTCATTCAGGAGTTTGTGGTGCCCATCAAGCTGGTCCAAAACTTCAAGATCGGATCAAAAGATTGGGGTATTATTGACAACCATGGTTCAAGATTCCATGGAGTTTGCAAAAAGATGTGAAGCCTGTCGAGTATCATTCCAATTTCATTCACCGGCCTCTCCGAGTCGTTGCATCCTACTGTGACATCTTGACCATTTGAAGCTTGGGGTCTCGATGTTGTTGGTCCAATCACGCCAAAGTCCTCAGCCGGCCATGCATACATCCTCGCAGGCACAAATTATTTCTCCAAGTGGGCGGAAGCAGTTGCTCTTCGAGAAGTTAAGAAGGAAAATGTAGTTGATTTTATTCGAAATTACATCATATATCGCTATGGTGTACCTCGTTATATAATCACAAACAATGGCACGCCATTTTGCAACAGATTGATGACAAGTCTCTGTGAGAAGTTCAAATTTGCACAACGTAAGTCCTCGATGTATAACGCTCCTGCTAGAGGTGGCAAACGGGTCAAACGGGTCGGGTGCGGGTCGGGTCATTACGGGTCGGTCATAATCGAGTCAACTTTTTGTTCGGGTAACGTTCGAGTCGGTTCGGGTCAGTTCGGGCACGGGTTAATTTCGGGTCCATTGAATTTCGGGTCACATCGGGTCAGGTTAGATCGGGTCGGGTTAAAACGGGTCGGGTTAGGTCGGGTTTTTATTCTATCAAATAAATAAAGCACATATAAGACTAATAAAACTAAGTTAAACAGATAATGGGAAGTGGTTAAGTCATATATAGTATATCGCGATAATTTTTTTCCTTAAATTTGTTTAAAAAATAACTAATATGACAACTTTTCGGGTCGGGTCGGGTTCGGGTCATCATTATCGGGTCAATTTCGGGTCGGGTCACTTCCGGATCGGGTAGATTCGGGTTCGGGTTATATTCGGGTCTATTTGCTTACGGGTCGGGTTATTTCGGGTTTCAGTTCCATTTCGGGTCATTATTTTCGGGTGGAAAACGGGTCTCGGGTCGGGTATTTCGGGTCGGGTCAACGGGTACGGGTTTGTTTTGCCGGCTATAGCTCCTGCTAATGGGTTGGCCGAAGCTTTCAACAAAACACTTTGCACTTTGCTCAATAAGGTTGTATCCAAGCCTGGCGAGATTGGCATGAGAAACTTGGTGAAGCATTGTGGGCATATCGTACTACGTACAAAACACCAACTCAATCAACGCCCTATGCACTCGTATATGGTGTAGAGTATGTGTTGTCATTGGAAATACAAGTTCCGTCACTGAGAATAGCCATTCAAGAGGATCTTACGGCGGAAGAAAATGCTAAGATTCGATTGGCGGAATTAGAAGCACTTGATGAAACAAGACTTGAAGCACAACAAAAGTTGGAGTGCTACCAGGCCCGCCTGACACATGCATTCAATAAGAAGGTACGAGTCCGTTCTTTTCAAGTCGGGGATATGGTTCTTGCAGTGAAGAGACCCATCATTGTCTCTCGAA
The DNA here is from genome assembly GCA_947648045.1 of Beta corolliflora. NCBI lineage: Eukaryota > Viridiplantae > Streptophyta > Magnoliopsida > Caryophyllales > Amaranthaceae > Beta > Beta corolliflora. Next base: position 183,604 of record CANSZD010004083.1, on the reverse strand, counting down.
AGACAGGAAGCAAATTCGACTCAAAATGGGATGGCCCGTATGTTGTCCAGGAAGTATAAACAAATGGAGCTTATAAGATTGTTGATGCTGATGGATTGCGCATAGGTCCTATCAACGGGAAGTTCTTGAAGCGATACTATCCTTGAAATCTTTCACAATGTAAACTCCTAAGCAAGAGAATAAACTGCATATTCATGTAAAAAAATATAAACAAAATAGTGTTTGATTGAACTACGTTGGCTTGATCTTGTGGAGTGGATTCCTTTGCTTCACAGGTACGTAGGCAGCTTGAAGTAGTCATCTATGCTTCAAGTCCAGCCCCACCACCAAAAAAATAAAATAAAAGACATTACATTGTAATACTCCTGGCCCGCAAGAGTATAAACTGTGAACGGCTTTAAAATAAATAAAATAAAAATTGAGGCATTTGTCTTATGAAAATAATCAAATGCACAAATATTCTTCATTGCAAATAAAATGGATATATGTTCTATTTATTTCAAAAGAAAAAGTGCGATAACAAACTAAGACACCTCAATAGTCTCTAAAACCAAAACCAAAAATAAAATAAAAAAAGAGCAAAGAGGATAAAAAAGCTATGGCTCCCATTGTAAGGTCTTCAATGACTCATGGACCTCCTAAAAACTCTTCTTTGCTGTTGATAATTCAGTCTCCACTTGCTTGACATCAGCAACAGTTGCCTCAAGAGAAGTATGAGATTTGGTCAAATCTTTCACTGTTGTTGTCTGCACCTCAAGAAGGTGCTTCGAATCTGCAATGAATGTCACAAGCTTGTTCTCCCTGTCAGTTAGCTCTACGAGTTCTTCCTTCAGTCGAGTTTGCTTTTGGTGGATGTCTTTCATCTCTCCTTCAAGTGTCTGGACTCGCTCTTCTTCCTTTTGGCGAAGACTCACATCACTACTCAAGCATGATTCTGCTGTCAAAAGTTGCTCTTCAAGCACGCTCAAAGCAGGTTTCTCTGCATGCCTCTTCTGTTGAGAATGTAATTTCAAGCTACACTCTAGGTACTTCTCAAGAAGGCCTCGTAAGCTGGATATGTCAATTCCTCTGTCCATAATGTATTGGAAAAGTTCTTCACATTCCTGCTTTAAGTCATGGACTTTATCCAAAGGAGTTTCCAATAACTTCTTCCTAATTGACTTGACCATATAGCTCGCAGCATGTCGCTCAGCTTGTGATATGATATTTCGAACACTCAAGGAGGGTGTCTTAACAGAAGCAGGAGGCACATCAGCAATGTTGTTGGACTCCCGAGTCAAAATGCAGGCTGCAGCTTGGATTATAACAGGATCCTTTGAGGCATCAATCAATTCTTGATCCGGGGAAGCAAATGTATTATTGCAGGCTCGTAGCTCCTCAGCAATATCCATTTCAGCTTGGCCACCCTAAATATAAAAAAACAAAGAGGAGGTAAGATGAAAAGAATATGTTTTTAAAAAAAAAAAAAGAGAATGAGGTAGAACATTAAGTGACTTACTTGTGTTTCCTCATGATCCGATTCTTCATCATAACGTTGCCAAAGATGTCATCAAAAATCGATTTCTCAGCGATGCATTTGGTTGAAGACAACCTGTTCCGGTATGGAATAATTCGTAGGGAGTGAACCGGTATCTCCTTGGGTTAAGTAGCCGGTTTGCGGTCCTGCAAGATAGAACACGTAAACTGACCTCGGGGGTTGATCCGAGGAACGCCCCTCCGATGCCTAAGTCAGTAAAGAGTAAAGACGGGATGTCTCAAGTATATTGTATTAATTTATGTGAACGTACCTTATGACTCAGATCATGGGGGTATTTATAGGTGCCGGTAGTGTCCTTAGCAAGGTAGGACACTGCTCCTATTGGTTGGATACATTTCTATCCTCTTCTGATATTTATCTTTAGGCCCATAGGAGCATTGAGTAAGTACTGGATCAACCCAGGCCCATTTGACGATGACCCAGATGATAGATACCGATAAGGTATACTGATGTAACCGGCATGTACCATACGCCGGTATCTGGCACGCATATACCCAGTAAAATGGGGTTTTTCAAACTGAGTTGACCATAACGGTCAATGGCGATCTAACTGGACCGGTAGGGAACTTATACAGCCCCCATACAACTAGCCCCCAAGCCGGTATGTCCGGTACCGACATATCACCTTGAATTGGTCTTGGAGCCGTTATGGATGATGTGAAGATCGTTTCTGAGACCGTTTAGGAATTTCCGGAGATGAAATTAATTAACGGAAGGCGAACCGACGCCTTGATCTTCGTAATGATTTGACTAGAGTGTCAATAGCTGATCGCAGCTGTTTCTGAGCAAAGAATACACGTGGCACCATCGGGACGGGAAGACGAAACGTCGCTCCATCCGAGCCATGGAGCTCTCTATAAATGGTGTTTCACCAAGCGCATTTTCACACTTTCACATCGCTTTCCAACTTTTAAGCACTTGCCCTCCTTGTATTCTCCGAGACCTAACGTCCTTTCAATTACCAGTTTTTTCGTCGTGACATTTCGTGTGGTGGCTAGGCGATCTACCTTGCTTAGGTTGATCTTGACACCCGACTTCCAATCTTTTCTCCCTCTAGGTATTTCCACGGAACTTCCTTCTTCGTAATTTATTCTTTTAATCATGTCTTCCAATTCGATTCCCAAAATATTTCGAGAGTCCTCAATCCATAACCGACAACGACTTTAATTCCGATAGTAAGTCCGCTAGCCCCACCTTATTCAATAACTCACCTAGGTAGTAAATCGTCCCAATGAACGTAGAAGTAAGTCCCAGGCCATGATTGTAGTACTTCGGTAGTGCCCCGAGGAGCCAACATTGCATGCTTCTCCCCTTACGCCATTAGGGCCTTTGGTGAAGTCGTTGGAGTACCGGTGCTCGGGCCAATACGGTGCACCTTTGGGGATAGCGAAGCGATCCTCGGTACTATTCCCGTCTATAGCCTGGTACCTCTAAGGGTCCTCGTAGTGAGTCCTCATCTCCCAGACCGGCAGAGATATTGGGGGAGAATGCGCCCCTATCCATCTCATCTGATAGCTGTCGGGATGATGAAGCCGGCTTGGAGGATGAAGTATCCTCCGTCGCCTCGGAGGATGTCGCCAGCGTTGTGCGCGACATGATGTCGGATGAGGAGTCGACATCCTTGGAAGCTGATGATGATGAGGATCCTCCTGAAGACATACCGAAGGATGAGGATGAGACGCTAGACGATTTATACATGCCAACCTGTGAGGCCGGCAGTCCTTCCTTTGTACAGATTGACAAAAGTTGGAGAAGGACGACATTGAATAACAACCTCGCCGCAAGGGAGCCGAGATACTTCGCCTTCCCGACGATTATGAATTGGTGATGCCGTCCGAGGGATGCTTAGGGTGACCGATTGCCCACTGGGCATGTGGCGGTCTACGCCCATATGCTTGATTTTGGGTGAGGTTTCCCCTAGACCCTTTCCTAGTTAAAATTTTCAAGGCCCGGAACATGCTGCCTGTCCCATTCTAACGCTTTCTTGGCGTAATTTGGTCTCCTATGCCTGGACCGTCAGGTATAAAAGATTTCCGGAAACTCTAAACCTTTTCCGGAAACTCCATTGGATCAAAGAAGACGGTTCAGCGAAGGGCAAAGGGAAAGGCAAGAGAAAAAAGTCACAGGCCGAGAGGGAACTTGGCCAGGGAGGATGAATGTCCATCTACACCAGGCCCAAAAAGCTAACGGTGTATCCAAAGCTAACCTCCCCGAAGAACCGCGGCCCCGCTCGCGGCGTAAAAATTCTTCGATGCCTCGGCCATGCGGGGCTTAAGGGTGGCAAGGCCGTCCCCATGCCGTTAAACCGGGCCGCCACATACTAACTACATCTTGGGCAACGCGCCCTCTCGGCTCTTGGCCACCCACTCGATCCTCATGGTAACCATGGGTCCTGTCGGCCTTGCTTCCCTTTTACTCTTTATCTGCATATACACCTTGATTGATTAGTTAATTTATCCCGCTTTGTTTTCTTTGTCATTTCAGGCCATGAGCACTTGATCCGGGAGGCTTTTCACCTCAACACTCACTTTATCCCTATCGAATGACATGCCTCCAAAGCCGAAAGAGGTTCACATCCCATCCCCCCGGCGTCGGCGGCGGGCGGCAAGACTCGCGGTGCCGGTCGAGGCGACGGTGGTGATCCGACCCTTCGGAAGACTACCCAGCCTCCCATGGCGAAGGTCACTCCTACTCCCGCCAAAAGGAAGGGCCGAGGGGGAAGATGAAGGCTCAAAGCGGCCTCTCTCCAAGGCGCTCGCAAGGAGAAGCTTCAAACGGAGATCCAAATGGCGGGAAGGACCGAAAGCCGGACTTTTAGGGCGTGTGTTTGAGGTGGGAACCTCCTCATTGCGGCCAAAGATATATAAACAGTGACCTACTTGGCCATGATCCCCGAGTCGGAGCACTTCGCCCGCCTCCGAAGACCGAGCTTCATTGAACAAGTGAAGTGGAGGTGCCGGAAATTCTCCGGAAGAGATGGGCCGGTCCCAGGTTCGCGACGGAGCCCACTTTCGGCCCCAAGCTTAACGTCCTTGACGACGAGTCTCTGGCTGGCTGGGCCGTCCCTCTCGAGGGTGGCAACTTGGGGTACCGGCTCCTGAAAGGGCTCCAACTGAAGTATGACATGCCTGTGGACCAGATCCATGCTGCTGCTGCTGTTCATGCGCATAAGTTGGCCCTGGTAAGCTTCTGTTTTTTTTTTTGTTTTTTTTTTGATTTATTTTCAAAGTGTCTTAGCGACTTTATTGACATTTCACTTATCTTCTTCTGTTTCTTTTTTGCAGACAGCTCATTCCGGTAAAGAGCTTTGTGATCTTTACCAGTACTGCCAGGGTGCCTATTATGGTGAGGTTAAGGCTCATCAAGCCACCCAGGACCAGCTGACCGCGAATAATGCGGAGTTAGTGAATGTCGCTAACGAAAGGAACAAGCTGAAGTCGGTGCAAACCGACCTGGAGAAAGCCCAGGCCGACCTCCAGACCGCTAAGATGGAGGTTGCAAGCTGTAAGCTCCTATTGAAAAACAAGGATGTTGAGCTCCAGAAAGTTAGAGAGGAGCTGGCAGCTGCAAAGGGCCGGGATTCCAACGCGGTGGTTGAATACCGGCGCTCCATCGACTTCGTCAACCGATTAGCCAACCGGTATAATGGGGGTTGGGCCGCCGCTATGCGGTGTACCGGGACATACCTTTACGGATGCGGGCCCAGGTAAGGTTCGGGGAAGCTCATGGTCGCCGGAATTCGAGACCCGGTGGACGGCGAGATGGACTGGGGTGACGGAGGCCGATATTGTCAATGCGATCTTCGTCTTGGGTGAGGACGAGCGGGGAGGCTGGCGACGAACAAGCGATTTGGGTGTCAAGGATAGTCATGCTGGCGATGTTGTTATTCTTGACAAGAGTCCCGATGGTTCGAAGCTTGAGACGACTGCTGATGGCAAGGCTCCCTCCTCTGAAGCCGCTTAGGGCGCTTAGTATAGGTCTCCCCTTCCCCTTACATACTTCCCGTTCCGGCCGGTTTGTGGCGGACTTGATTATTAGCTATTTTGTTCCTAGCCTAGGATGTAATCATTTTTCTTCGTATTAATGAAATATATTTTGCGAACACTTGAGTCGGCTATTTCAATTACCTTGCTTTTTATATTTTTCCTTTGTTTTCGTCATTAGCGGATCCACTATGGTTCATAGGCCGGTAAATAGTTTTTTCTCACTATTTTATTCCGACGAGATCCACTAGGGTCATTGACCGATTATGAGGTAGGATATTCTCTGTCGGCGGTGTACTCCTTGGGTTGGCGGATCCTCGAGGGTCATTGACCATCCCCAGAGTTACTGCGTGTTTGGTTCTCCAAGGCGGCGAGATCCACTAAGGTCATTGGCCGCGGGAACACGCAAACCGTTAGCTCCTCTTGACGGCGAGATCCACGCGGAGTCATTGGCCGTCAAGGGGGTTTATTTTTTTATTACCGAGTGTTATAGACTACTAAAATTAAACAAATAATTTGTACATGCAATAATGGAAATTGATCTTATTAAAAATAGACAACATTTGGTTCGGACGAACCAACTCTGAAATCGGCAACAATGCCGCGTTATTATAGCTATGAATCTAGGCTAAGCAAACATCAAACGAAATACTTCTTAAGTACGCTGGCGTTCCAGCTGTTCTTAAGTTGTTTGCCGGACATGTCTTCCAGCCGGTAAGCACCTGGGACTATTTCCTCTTTTACAAGGTATGGTCCCTCCCAGTTCGCCGTCAGCTTGCCATCTGCGTGAGCTTTACCGGTAGCCGCTGTGCGCCTGAGTACCAGGTCACCTTTCTCAATTGGCCGGCTTCTTACCCTTTTGTTGTAGGCCTTGTTTATCCGGTCCTTATATCTTTGTGACACCGAGTTACGCCGCAAGTCGACTTACGGCAAGAGGTCAAGATCCTCCAGGTGCGGTTTGTTGTTCAATTCGGATCGTAGTTAAGGATCCGCCGGTTTGGTAGTCCTACTTCGGCCGTAAGCACTGCCTCGCCCCAAATGCCAACCTGAACGGGGTCTCCCCTGTTGCTTCCTTCTCGGTGGTCCTGTTCGACCATAGGACCGCTAGAACCATGTCGGCCCAGGCACCCTTCAAGTCATCTAACTTCTTCTTGAGGGCATTCAGAATTTGCTTATTGGCAGCTTCGGCCTGGCCATTACTCTGGGGATGGCACACGGATGAATATGCAAACTTGATGCCGTACGGTTTCAAGAAGCTTTTTATCGGGCCGCAATCAAATTGAACGCCATGGTCCATAACTATTCCCATGGGAATTCCAAACCTTGTGATGAGGTTTTGCCAGATAAACTTCCTAACCTGATTAGTCGTTATCTTTGCGGTCGGTTCGGCCTCAATCCATTTTGTGAAGTAGTCTATTCGGACTATCGGGAACTTCCTTCCCCCGATCTTTGGCGTGAATGATCCTATGATATCCATCCCCTACTGAACAAAAGGGGTTGGATTCAGGATCGGCTACAAGTCGTTTGCCGGCTGGTTAATAACCGGTGCGAACCTTTGGCATTTGTCGCATTTTTTTACGTACGCCTGCGCATCCAGCAACATTGTTGGCCAGTAGAAGTCGGCCCTCAGGGCCTTTAGTGCAAGCGTCTTTCCGCCGATATGGTTTCCGCATACCCCTTCGTGTATTTCTTCAATTATTTTTGTGGCCTCATGGGCCGTTACACACCTCAGGAGTGGGAGTGAAAGACCTTTCTTGTATAATTGGCCTTGGAAAATGCAGAACCAAAGAGCCTCTCTCTTGACTTTTTTGCCGCCATCTTATCGGTGGGCAAACTTTCGGTCATTTTGTACGCCGTATGTCGTCGTACCATTCTCCGTTCCGAGCGACTTCGTTCACCTCTCGCCTTGGCGGTCTCTATGCTTCTTTCCTAAGGCGTTCCCACCATGACGCCGCACTTGAAATCTATGGTGCTTGAGCTTGCTAGCTTTGATAGCGCATCGGCCGCCATATTCTGCTCGGGGGACTAGCACTACCTCGAAGCTTTGCAGTGGAGCCGTTATCTGCTTTACCCTCTGTAGGTACTTCCGCATTACGGTTCCCCCGGCTTCGTAAGTACCTTCGATCCGGCTTGATATGAGTTGGGAATCCGTTGTCATCCGTATTTTCTTTGCTCGGACGTTATGCATAAACCGATTCCCGCTATTGTCAGCCGTACTCTCGCTTCATTGTTGGACGCTTTAAACCCAAAGCGGACGGCATACTCAAAAGTGTCTCCTTCGGAGTCGTCATGACCACCCGGCGCACGCCCGTGCTTGGGCCACTGAGCCATCTACCGATATTTTCCAGGTGCCGACTTGTCCCTCTACTTCATTGTATGCGGTCTCAACTATGAAGTCGGCCAGAGCTTGTGCCTTGATGGCTGTTCACGGCCGATATTCGATGTCAAACTCGGACAGCTCTATTGCCCACTTCAGCAACCTGCCGGTTGTATCTAGCTTATGGAGCGCCTTTTTCTAGTGGCTGATTTGTGAGCACCTGGATGGTGTGTGAGTCAAAGTAAGGTAGGAGTTTTCTTGCCGCTATCAGCACGGCATATGCCATCTTTTCCACCAACTCGTACCTCTGCTCTGCCCCTGCCAAGACGTGGCTCACAAAGTATATAGGATGCTGCTACTTGTCCTTTTCCACTAGTAGTACTGTTGCTACCGTTTTAGCCGACACCGAGACGTATAACTGCAGCTTATCCCCTATCTCGGGTCGGGTAATAGTCGGTAGCCGCTTGAAATGCTCTTTAACGGCCTCAAAGGCACATACGTTCGTCCCCCACTCGAACTTCTTGTTGCCTTTTAGAACTTTGAAGAAAGGCAACGCTTTCTCAGTCGACTTGGAGACAAACCTCGTTAATGCCGCCATCTTGCCGGTCAGCTTCTGGATGTCGCGGATACTCTGGGGCTCCGGCAAGTCACTTATCGCCTTGATCTTATCAGGATTGGCATCTATCCCCCTTTCACTGACCATAAAGCCGAGGAATTTTCCAGACCTTACCCCAAATACGCACTTCTTAGGGTTAAGTTTCATCCGGTACTTTCGCAGAGTCGCGAAAGTTTCCTCGAGGTCCGTGATATGAGCCTCCTCAGTCAAGCTTTTCAGGATGCTATCGTCGACGTAGACTTCGACATTCCGGCCTTTCTGATGCGCGAATATTTTGTCCACCAGCTTCTGGTAAGTAGCTCCTGCATTCTTTAGGCCGAACGGCATGGCCTTGTATGCATATACCCCGGCTTCCGTTATGAATGCTGCCTTGCTCCTATCCGCCTCTAGGAGGCTGATCTGATGGTACACGAGAAGGCGTCCATAAAGCTTAGCGACACATGGTCGCTAGTAGAGTCAACCAATTTGGTCGATCCTAGGCAACGGGTAGCGATCTTTTGGGCGAGCTTTGTTGAGGTCGGTAAAATCCACACACATCCGCCAAGACCCATTGGCTTTTTTAACCATCACCACGTTCGCCAGCCATTCCGGATAGTCAAGGTTCAATGAAGTCGGCCGCTAGCAGCTTATCGACCTCCTCCTTGATGGTCGCGTTTTTCTCGGCTGAGAAGTTGCGCTTCTTCTACTTTACCGGCCTTACATCTTCGCTGACATTCAGTCGGTGTACCATGAACGCGGGGTCAATCCCCGGCATTTCGTCTGCGGAGAATGCGAAGACGTCAGCATTGCTTCACAGCAAACTGATTAAGTTGACTTTGACATTATCGGCCAAATCGGCTCCAATTTTAACTGTCCTTTCTGGCCTCTCTAGTTCTAGACTGACCTCCTCGGTCTCTCCCACTGGGCTAGGTCTCGGCAAATCTGCCGGCCTTCCCTCGAAGTTCTCCATTGATAAATCTTTGTTTGCTTTGTTCTCGACCCTTCGCCTCTTTCTCTCTGATGGTGGAGATTCTGCCGGCCGCTTATGATTAGAGTTCTTAAGAGCCGTCAAATAGCAGGATCTGGCCGATTCTTGGCTACCCTTCAGCCTCTCCGGCTTTCCACTATTTGACGCATAGATCATCGTCAGGTGATAAGTTGACACTACCGCCTGAGCGTCGTGGATCAGCGGTCTTCCAATAATGGCATTGTAGGCCGCCTGGGTACATCAACTACCGGGAACTCAACCCGGGAGATCTCGAGAATGAGATCCTTCCCCCAGCCTTAACGCTTAATGGTACCCTCGGGGCGACCGATGCTCCGTAAAACCGATTATCGGGTATGAGACCGGCTTGAGACAAGATTTCCCTAACCCCATCTTCTCGAATGTAGGCATGAAGAGAATATTAGCAGAGCTGCCACCATCCACCAGAATGCGATGGACCATTGCTGTGGAAATCTGCAGGGATATTACCAGCAGATCATCGTGAGGGTAGATAATTCCTTTGGCGTCCTCCGCTGTGAATGAGACGGATGGCATGAGCGGCGCGGCGGCCACTGCGGCGTTGTGATAATTCACTTGGTGTCTCACTTCCTTAAGACTAGATTTGGCACCGTGGATACTTCCGCCGTGGGTGGTCCTCTAAGATGACATGTATCTCGGTGATCCTTTCCTTGACGAGGCTTTTTATGGTCGTCATCCCGTCTTGGCGACCTATCTCTTGGCGACCGCTCCCGCTCCCGGTCCGTTCGGGCCTGATATTGCTTGAAGTATCCTCTTCTTATCAGGTCCTCAATCCCGTCTCTTAGGTCTTTGTAGTCTTCAGTGACGTGACCATGATCCCTGTGGAAATCGCACCACTTTGACTTGTCACGACCTTTGAAGTACATTTTCCGGGGGCGCTGCCATCTATCGTCTGTTTTGTGGAGTTCATAGATTTCGGCCCTAGACATGGTTAGAGGAGTATAGTCGTGATACTGGGTCGGGCCTTCCTTCTGGCCTTTCTTGGCCAGAGTTGCTTTCCTCCCCTCGTCTTCCCGAGTTGTCGGACTTCTTATCCTTCCGGTACTTGTCCTTTTCTTTCTCATTTTCCTTCTCTTTTTCTTTACTATCTCCTTCAGATCGTTTTGAGGTGGCCGCCTTATCAAACTTCTCTCCCCTGATGAACTCGTTTGCTTTCCAGAGGACGTCAGTGAGATTGGTCAGTTTTTTGCGGCCAAGGTAGCTTCTGAAGGCGGTGCCCTCTTTCAGACCAGTCATAAGTGCTAGGACCGCCACCTCTTGCTGTAGGCTGGGAATTGTGACGGCCTCAGAATTAAAGCGGCCGATATAATCTCGCAGACTTTCCTTCTCGCCCTACTTGATAGACATCAGCTCACCGGTCGTTCGCTCCCTTCGCTTATTGCTGACAAAGTGAGTTACAAACATGGATGTGAGTGCCGGGAAATCGGCTATGGTTCTTAGGAGGGATACTCTTAAACCAAGTTTGTGCCGGGTAGGCCGAGTTGAGGGGAACACTTTACACCACACCGAATCGGTGTCGGTGTACGGCCGACATGTGTCCCTCATACACGGAGACGTGATCCTCCGGATCCATCCTACCGTCATACTTGCATGTCGGCATCTTAATTTTCTCCATAGGCTCATGGAGTATAGAAGTTGAGAAAGGAGAATTTCGGAGAGATACCGGTGCTTTGCGACGGGCGAACTCAGTGTCTCTCCTTGAGGGCTGGGATGAGTCTTTGGACTTCGGTATCTTCTTCGCTCATCCACGTACCCCCCCACCGGCTCGGTGGGAGTTTTGGAGTGCTCGCATGCTCAGGTCCCGCCGGCTTGGTTCCCCATGCCGGCCACTTATGAAAGACCGCATCTTCCCGACGGGCTATGCGGCCGTGCGGAGGACGCTTCTTTGGTGTGGCCCGAAGGTGGTGCACGGCTCGCCATGGCTCGGAAGACCTCGGCGGCGCTTCTGAGCTACTCACGATTGTACACGCGTTGTAGTGCCTCGAATATGTTGGGTGGTGGGGCCTCGGTAGTCCCTTTGTCACCCCCGGCGCCAGGTTTGGAGGATCCCACCATCGGTTGCGGGGTCCTGAACTCGGTAGGTGCATCACCCACAGCAATATTGTTCTCATCGGTTTTTGGCATCCCGAAATTCCGCTTAGGATCCATAAGGCAAATGAAATTGGATCAATCGCGGCTTGAGACCAAAGTATAGTTCTCCCTCCCTTCTAGCGCCCGATTGTTCCGTATGGAATAATTCGTAGGGAGTGAACCGGTATCTCCTTGGGTTAAGTAGCCAGGTTTCTTTGTCTGCAAGATAGAACACGTAAACTGACCTCGGGGGTTGATCCGAGGAACGCCCCTCCGATGCCTAAGTCAGTAAAGAGTAAAGACGGGATGTCTCAAGTATATTGTATTAATTTATGTGAACGTACCTTATGACTCAGATCATGGGGGTATTTATAGGTGCCGGTAGTGTCCTTAGCAAGGTAGGACACTGCTCCTATTGGTTGGATACATTTTTATCCTCTTCTGATATTTATCTTTAGGCCCATAGGCGCATTGAGTAAGTACTGGATCAACCCAGGCCCATTTGACGATGGCCCGGATGATAGATCCCGATAAGGTATCTTGATGTAACCTGGCATGTACCATACGCCGTATCCGGCACGCATATACCCGATAAAATGGGGTTCTTCGATCGAGTTGACCATAACGGTCAATGGCGATCTAACTGGACCGGTAGGGAACTTATACAGTCCCCATACACAACCCATGGTTACTACTTCCACTCGGAGCACTCCCACTATCATCTTTTCCACCTTTCATAACAACTTTTGGAAGGGAAGGAACAGAATTATTTGCAAACTTGACCTTAAGCTTACGCTTCTCGTCAGGCTCAGCAGGGATCTTAGCAGCTTTCTCCTTCGGTGAACTAGTGGAACCATTCACTTTTCTTTTTCTAGACTTACTCTGGCCATGAGTCCTAGAGACGTCTGGAGAACTCGAAGAGCGCAAGGGAAAAGTTAGAGAGTAGACTGATTTCCACTAAGACACAAAAGCAGGAGTAGTCTGGGCTTGGATGCTTGCACAACTACGAGATATCAAGAAAGAAGACTTGGTTCCTAGGCGAACGCTCGAGTTAAACAAGTTAAACAAGCGCTCCTCTGTGGCCTGCTTTTGGGGCTCCAACTCACCAGGCACATCTTGGTAGAAACCAAATTGCCGACTAAACCTATGATGGCTATACGACTCAATCACGTAGCAGTCATCATTCCTCAATGTTACAAAGTCGGATCTCATGCTAAGGAACAAACCACTAGTCGACGAGATTGCATGTTATCATCGGTAAAATCTTCATCTCTTCCTGTGCTCACAAAAGTAACACGCCAATCAATTGCCTTGTTAGAACGGATGAGAGATCTCGCTTCTGAGCTGTGGAAAGACAGAGCAGCCTCGGGGCCGTGAAAGGCAATCATACGGGCACCACCGGAAACACGTGCAGTAGAGCGGTGGCTCTGAAAGTAGCTGGCTATCCAGGCATATACATAGTGCGCAGGAAATGACCCATGATGTTTACCTCGGTGAAGAGGAAGTAGAAAGCTCATTCGGGCCTCTGTAAATGCTTGCAAGGACAGGAACAGCTAAGGAAATCTCGCGACCACTTGCAAGGTATGATGCAGGTTTGAAGACACCAAGGCGAATATGACCCTCATTTTTCAAAGGGGGGGCAAAAGCACAAATCCAGCATGAAAGAAAGGCTGCAAGGTAGGTTTTGTGGCGATGAGCTTCGGGAATGTCCAAGTCGAGAAGCGCTCCATGAGTAGTGTCACTCCATGGCTGAGGGTTCCCAAGTGTTAAAAAATCCTCGTCATATACAGGATAATTCGCCCTCTTTTCTGCGCTTGTAGGTGTTGTGCAATACTTGGAAGAATCGCGAAACCAAAAACGACACCATTCTTCAAAAGAGACACTTGACCTGTTAGATCTGGTCATTAAGCGGCGAAAAGCTTTAAGCAAGTATTTGCAACTATGGGGGAGACGTAGATCATGTTCTACTTTGGATTCTTCAAGTGCACTAGCAGGGATCACCTCGTCATAGAGAAGACCAGAAATGGGCAAACCACCAAGCACATGAACATCCCACAAACTAATAGACATCTCTCCTTCAGAAAGAAGCAAAGTGTTCGTCTTTGGGCACCATGATTCGCAAAAAGTCTGCATCACTGAACTATCGCACTTGTAGACGAACATGGAAGCATACACTGCATCGAGTAGATGGATGCGAGAAAGAGTGTTTCTGAATTGACGCAAGATGTCCTCTAACCACTCTTAATAGCAATGAATGTATTTGAATTCAGCTCCAAAACGCATGTTAGAGCTCCACCTGGCTTCCTTTCGGGAAAGGCGTGCATGAAGTGTGTCTAGTGGTTTGGTCTCGCACATGCTCGGTGATGGGAGGCGAGAAGAATCGGTTTGGAAGATTTTTGGGCGGATGGGTTGCCTTCGCAGATGTCCTTCCACCAACGCTTCAAGCTAGGAAGGTAATGTGATATGTGCCAATCCTTCGCAAAAGGTCCAATCATGGGGCGAAATGCACGAAACTGTGTTTTATGTCCATTGTTTGCATCGTCAGCAATCTCCATGTGATCTCCAGCGGATGCCTTGGCGGGTCCAAATCGTACCATATTATTATTGTTCCTAAAAATAAAAGGAGAAGTCAAAAATACATATATGTTTATGTGTGTATTGAAAAAAAAAAAGAACGAAAAGCATACAATAGTACAGTCCTAGCATTAGATATTGATATTGTGGTATCATACGATGATATATTCCACAAGACAAAAAAAAATTCACAAAAAAAAAAAACAAAAAAAAGAGAGGATACAAACATAAAAGAGAAAACGTGGGTTATTATCAGTATATTTCAACTACAGTCTACAATTAGAAGCTTTATTATATGGCCCATATATGTTCAAAGTAACAAAAAAAAAAAAAAAAAAAAAACAACAAACAGAGGGGCAGTAGACATATTGTGAATTTGTAATACAAAGCAAAGATACATACACCTACTCAATAACATACTCATGCATATACTTAGTCAAGCCCTCCCATAATACAGGAGAGAACTAAAACCACACCAAGACAAAAAAAAATCATCAACAACATGGAGCAGTAGAAACGAACAATGAATGGGTATCATCAGCATTAACACTCGACACCATCTCCGTCTTCAAAGACATCGGTGGCGACCCCGACGTTTTATCCGGCTTGCTCTTAGCCGTTGTATCAAGCGACCACCGACAACGATGCTTTGTTGTTGGGTTCATTGCTCGACCCCGTGGTTGTTATGTGTGGGTTTATTCTTTGCATATGCTTAGACATTCATTAGTCTTGCTAATGTTGTCACGGGTGTGGACGATTGTTGGCATTATGAAGGCAATCTTAATCCAAATTTATCAAGCGTTTTTCAAGGGAAGTCCAAGCACGGACACATTCATCTTAGTGAACCAACGAGCATACAAGTAAAGAAAAAAAAATCGGACCTTGAAGCGTCGTGATAATCTCGTCAAAGAGAGGGCCTCGGGCAGTGCGGTTGTGGTGGTGCTAGTATGGCGTCGGTCGACGGCAAGGGCCTGGGGGCGATGCTAGTAGTGCGTCAACGGGTTTCGGTTTTCCTTCTTGGCTGCTTGGGTTCACAGCGTTGGTCTCCGGCGGCGGGCGTCGAGGTTTGGGCTCCAATGGTGGAGTGGGCAACTGCGGAAAGTGCTCGGCTGTGCGTCTTCAAGCTTCGGTGATGGAGTAAAATTTTTACCTCCCATTATGCATATATATAGTGGGGG
The DNA here is from genome assembly GCA_947648045.1 of Beta corolliflora. Lineage (NCBI taxonomy): Eukaryota > Viridiplantae > Streptophyta > Magnoliopsida > Caryophyllales > Amaranthaceae > Beta > Beta corolliflora. The sequence goes on along the minus strand of CANSZD010004083.1, from coordinate 168,326 downwards.
AAGAAGTGTTTGAGTTGGATAAAAATTCTACAAACTTATTTATCCTAAACTGCAAAAGATTTAGATTAAAGTTTGGAGTAATATTATCTTCTTCAGCTTCCTGTGACTTTCGGATCAACAGAGAATGCAGCTGCATGGTTTTTATCTTTTTAAGAGACCAAGTCCTATGTGAATCTGGTAATTACAAAAAAAAAAGGACAAAATACAAAGAAAAAAAAAGAGTCCAATTCACTTCAATGTTAACGTAATGTATGGCTATGAGCTTACAACAATGAGCTTTAGCTAATTTCGAGAATAATAAACTCAAAAACAATTCCCTATATTGAAGAAAAAAAATCGAGACTTGATCACAATCAAACATTCAAAATCATGTATGTGATACAGTCTCGAGGGGGCAATTTGTAGGCATGAAAAAAATTTACAATGCCAAGCCGTTAATTATTTGTCCCGACAAGTCAAATGTTGACTTAATAAATGGGTGATCATAAAATAAATTAATTTGAGCTTTATTATTAAATGAGGCCTATTTTAATTAAGTCGTCTTTTATTGGGTCATGGCTCATAAAATGAAAGTTGGACTCATAATAGAGTTATGTCCATGAGACCCAGGAGGCAGGATAAGTGGAAACCCTAGGGTTCTCCTAACTCTATAAATAGAGAGCTCCTCTTCATTTGCCAAGGGAGAAAAAAACAGAAGACAAAAAAAAAAGAGAGAGAGAAAAAAAAAGCTGCTCCAGAAACTCTCTAAGTCTGCACATCCAAACCACACATTCAACCTAGAAGAAGAACAACAAGCATCAAAGTCGTTCTATTCTAGACGATCATACTTGAAGGAGATCAAGCCCGGAGGCCCTCATTCTTGGAAACCAAATCATTCTTTTGGAGATCGAATCAGTGGAAACACATTAGAGATTGTACTCATATTTTTATATTAATAAAATTTATCATTTGTTTCACATATTTGATTCTATTTTTACAGACATCAAAAATTTGTGTTTACAAGGAGTTAGTCGATGTAGATGTTCAGCGTGCTCATGATTTATTGGCCGACACTGAGGAAACTAGGTCGGGTAGCATTTTGGAGGAAGATGAACCAAATATAGTACCCGCACAACAAATCGACGGTTTTTATTGCTGGGGAAAGTATACTGATAAGAAAGAGACTTCTGGGCCCTTAAATGAAGCAATTGATCCAAATTGGCGAGAAAATGTGGTCTAAAAAAATCTCCATTTTCTTGCAGAGCAAATCTTTCAAGTACAGCAAAAATTAGGGTATTGGCTTGAAGTGCCCGTAGTTAATGCTCGAGTGACTAATCCTCCTGCAGGTCGTATTGCAATCTATACACGTCACTTAGAGTACGGGCTTCGATTTCCCTTGCACACTTTTATCACAGAGTTCCTTTGTTATCATAACATTTGCTTATGCCAAATTACTCCACAATCTATTCGTCGTCTAATAGGTTTTATATGGATGTGTGAGTTTAATGGAGTACCTCCAACAATATATAACACTGTTGCGGACTGTATTGAGACTTAAAAAGGTGCAAGGTTCCACCGAGAAAGGCTGGTGGATTTTAAATTGGCAAGATGGACGAGTAGCAAGCTATCCTAACAATATTACTTGTAAGGATTGGAAAAAAAAAGTTCCTTTGGATGCGAGTACCTTTGAAAAAGAATCATCCATATGTTTTCAGGGCTCCTACACAATTTCAAAGAGTGAAGAATATATTTAAGAAACCACTGCGAAAGGATAATTTGTGCACGAAGAAAGAAAAACAATTGTTTGATCAACTAGCAGCTGATGTTTCTGGAGCAACGAAGGACAGAATGGATAATTATAAAGAGTTTTTTCCTCTCCACTGGCTGCCACACTATGAGAATCTAAGAACAGATGAATGTCTTTCGCTTTGTGGTCGCAGTCCCAAATATTCAACTGGTAAGGTTTATTGCTGATTAACACTGCCAGAAACTTTACTTTGATTTCTTGTACAATTGTAGATACATTTTAATACTTGGTTATCATTTTTATATGCATGTTATGATTTTAAAGCTAACATCTGTTTTTTTAAAATTTATAGTGGAGGCAAGCAAATTAGTTAGCAACGCTACTCTCAATCTGACAGAAAAAGGGATCCCAATTACAGCAATACCAACGAAGCCTTCAACTACTGTACCCTTTTTGGAGCAATGCAAGATAAAACCTCCTATAGTTAATATTGGGCCGGCTGGGAGATCAGACCCGTTTGATGATGAAACTGTTATAGGAGAATCCAGCCATCAGGTTCAGCAGAGGTTTAAATTAAAAGCTGGTACAGGCGATAATAGCAGAAACGCTGTGAAAGAAGGAGCTGTTAACAGATTGTCAGAAATTGGTGAATGGGATGCAGAAGAGTTGGAGCAAGCTCGTATAGCTAGCTTAACAGAGCTGACAAGCAGACGAATAGATAACACACCTTTGATTATTAACCCAGATGCTGTTAGACCAACTAATACCCTGGACCCTCGTGATAAGGGAAAAAGAAAGATAGGCGAAGACTTTGACATCAAAGAAAAGGAATTTCCTGATGCAAAGAAACAGAAAGTGAACAGTTCAGTAAGTGAACAAGAGGGTAACAAACAGCACAAAGAACTTGACAGTGAATTTCAAGGTGTACAAATGATTAACAGTGAAGATATCCAGCTGGAGGAGCGGCCTCATCAAAAAGAAAAAGTTCATAAAAAACGCAAGATGAAGCTAATAATCATACAGAACATGTTCAAAGTTTTGATGATTACAGGAATTTTCTGCTTTATAGTGAACCCGAAGAACGGGTAAATTTAGTGACACACAGAGACTGCCCCTTGCTGGCGATCCATTCATTAGTAATCTTATTCTATGGATGGATTATGATCGGAATCTGGTAATTTTACTCATCAACTCATTTTAATACATGTTATATTATAATTTATTTTTCAGTTGATTTCAAAATATGCCATTATTATGTTAACAATGTGTTATCTTCAGAATTTAAATAAAATACATATGTGTTTGTATTGCACTTGGACTGCAATAGATTAGTAAATAATTGAAATTGTTATTTTAAATACAATTTTATATAATCTTTTAAGGTTACTTGCAAAAAAGTAATGTTAAAATATATATTCTTCGGCATCAAAAAAAAAAAAAATATATATATATATATATATATATATATATATATATATATATATATATATATATATATATATATATATATATATATATATATTCTTCAAATGCTAGCATTTGTTTGGTGATTTGTTATTATAGTTATGAACTTTCTCACCAAAGTTATAAGTTAGATATGTTTGCTATTATATTGTCCTTTATGTTAGATATGTAATTTTGTCTGTTAATTTTAATTATGTTATTCTATGCTATGGATTTCTATATTAAATATGTTAATATTACATCCCAAGAAATACATTATTAATTTCATTTCCAATCGATAGTTCTTTCTTTCTTTTCTTTTTTTTAAGAACCATATTTAATTATAGTTTTTTCTTCTATAAGGTCGACAGAATATAATTGAAGCAGCAAAATATGTTAGAAATGGCTGGCTACAAACCAATAAAGAGTTGCACGAATTTAAAGCATATCATGATCTTGAGGTTAAGAAGTTAACTGAATGTGCAAGATCCTATGAACAAAAATGCTGTGATATTAAAATGCAAATGACCAATTTGTCTCGGGAGAATGAGGTGATAGAAGCTGATAATCAAAAGATTAATTCTGAATTGAAGAAAGCACAGTCGGAAGCCGAAAAAAAAATCTCAAGCCTCACCACCTCTATTGATAATGCTAACAAGGAATTAGAGGATGTTCAAATTGCTTTGGAAAGTTCTTTTATAGAAATTTCTGACAATAATATGGCAATCGAGGCTGCCAAGAACAGAAAAGAAGAGTTGGCGTTTTCTGTCAAAGATCTCAGCACTAATATAGATCAAGTCTTTCTGGGAATTTCAGAAGCTGAAGTTACAAAAGATGCTCTACACTATGCAACGAGACATGCTACTGATGATGCTAATGAAATTGAAAGAGAATGTGAAAGACTTAGAATGGAGAATGAGGCACTTGAGCAAGAAATGATTGAGCGTGAGGAACAGCATGCAATACGAGTGCAAATACAATACAATGATGCAGTGGTCCACACACAGCAATGCTATGATCTAGCCCATCCAAATTATGAATTTGACTTTGAAAGGGTTACGGAGCTTTTACATGCAGAGGCATGGAAACAACCTCTCAAGGAAGAACTTGATGAGTGTGTAGTATTATTGGAGCAAAATTTACCCATGATTGATGAAAATAATGCTATGCAAAATCAAGCTAAAATTTCCACAAATGTTCCTGATGTTGTTGCCACTGATCCAAATCAAACCCAAACAAAGACACAAGATGAACCCACTGATCAGGTAGATGATCAACAAACTAATGTCTGGAAAAAATGGAGCAATGTACTGCCCAGAAAAGCATAGGAAATTGTTACTTTTGAGAACTTGTGATTTTTTGGAAAACTTTTCCAATTTCAATTCAATTATTAGCCTAGCAAATTAAATACTTTCTTTTAGCTGCTTGGTACATCTTTGATTATGTTTAGATAACTACATACATTGATAATATGTTGACAAAATTACAATATTAAACATAATAAGTAACATTGAAACTCGAAAATAACAAGCAATTTCTAATATTGATTATAATTTTATTGCTAATTGTGAAATTATTGAGTTGGAAATTATTGGTGTCAAGTAATTAGGATTCTTAGAAATTTAGAATCATGAAGTTTAATGATGTAGAATACTTATGGAGAGAGTTATATCCTAAACATAAATATGGTATTATAAAATATTTATAATTATTATACTCCTTTCATAATATTTTGTTTTTTTTTATTTGGTTTATTGGCTAATTCCGTGGTTGGTTTATTGGTTTACTGGTTTATGATCTGGCTAATTGCGTGGTTGGTTAGGTTAGGGACAATCATGCAAAACAAAAATCAAAAGGACTTTATATAGGTTGTAATGAGACCAAAGGTAAAGGTAGGAAATTTTTTATATATGTGGACTCTTGAACTAAGAACTAAGTGGGGCAAAAACTTTGGTAACTCCTCCCTTTCTAGAATAAGAAGAGCAAAAACTTGACAACTCCAACCAAATCTTAACCCTCCATCCATAACAATGAACAATTATTCCCTTTTTTATATAGATAATCAACCATTGCCTCATACTCATAAACATTGTTAATAATTAATGAATAGTACACGCTTGCATTTTTCTATCTTTCTTTTTTTTCTTCTTTCACTTTTCTTTTGATTTTTTTCTTTTTTTTCCTTCTTTAATACTTCAATATTCTTTTTTTTCACTATTTTTCAAATCAAACCTTTCCACCAACAATAATAGCCACCATAAATATTTATTAATAACAAATTAAACCTTCCATACTTTTTCACACCATCAACAAGCATAATGAATAATGCTCCACATAGCTCTCTAGCTTGGGTAAGGACATGTGTTTGGATTTCGGCTTGTGACGAAGGTAATTCAAAGAAAAGGTTAAGCTCAAAGGGTTAACAAAAGATATTTGTAATGTGGGATGGCTTTTTGGCTATGTAGTTTAAATTCAAATGAAAGCCTTTATCATTTAATTGTCATGCATGTGTCAAAGTATAGTTTTGAAGAGTATCAATGCAAGTTCTAGAGAAAATTACCATGGATGAACAACACACATGAAAGAAAAACAATGTGATTGATATGGATGTGTCAATCAATTAGGCTCAAAATTCCAAATCTCACATGTTTTTTTCCGGTCTATCTATCTATACTAGTTAAATGAAGTGTGATAATTAATACAATTACATTATAAATTTATCAAAAGTGACTATTAACACTGATAATAACACTCCAAAAAAAAAACTTATTAAATTTTTCAAAAAAATATTTTAGAAAAAAAAACAGTTAGATTATAGTTTCTTATCAAACTTCTTATTAGTTAATTACTCCATTAAGAAATAAAGAGGTGATTTCCATTAAATTTTGCAAAAATTTGGGCAGCATCTCCCCATAAATAGGACAACCGGCACTTAAATGCCATATAAATTAAACCTGTAATATTAAGATTCTTCCCACAAAACAGCTAGCCAGCAAACCAACAACATCAAATAAACATACACCAAACAATTCCAAAATGCCCCAAATTTTCCTCTCCCCCACACTTAGTTCTTGCATTGTCCGCATTGCAAGCAGAATAGAAAATAAAAGAAAAATAAGAGAGGAAAGATAGAGCAACACAACCTGGCGAACATGTAATAGAAGTATGACATAATGGCGCACAGGGGCTGCTGCAACAACAGTCCAAGACGCTGGATAGCAGAAAGAAACAGACAGTAGCAGGAGTATAATTGATATGGGTGCGACTTTGCATTTCTCGAAGTTCTTATAGAATCCATGCTTTTGCATTAATAACCTTGCTGTCTGCACATTAAAATCAACTGCAGTAACTTATTCATAGCTTATAGATAAAGATAATAAAAACAATCTATTAAACCCCAAAAGAAAACAGAATAAAAATAAACAATTGCAAATAGTTAACTAAGATGAAGAAAGGCAAGCACTGGACTAAGTAAGACATGGAAATGGAGAAAGAGCATTAGCCACTCTAATCTAATTTAGTAAGTTAAATCATACCCCATCAAAGCTCGAAGAAGCTTGTCATAAGATTGACCACAGAATTCAGAAAATTGGAAGTAAGCACAAGATAGAACATATGTAATTATATGAGATAAAACCCTCGACAACTTAACAGAAATATGACCAGAATATTTGTCGAAAGGATTAAACTGATATTTGTAGTCCAAATGAGACACTTCATAGAGTATGCGGACACTAGAACATGTAAAGTCATGCAAAACTTCATCCAAGTTATTCTTTTCTTCTTTGAAAAATTTAGATGGTTTGACTTCAATCTCTTGATATGGAAAATAATCATAAGATATTAGTGGGTAATCAGGTCCTAAAATTATGAATCTTGGATGGTTATAAGAGGAACTAAGCTTTATTGTAGGACAAAAGAGTGACATACAAGAATCATAATTTAATGTATTAGAATCAATAGGATCTAAAGCACTTATAAACTCAATAGTGTCATCTACATCAATACAAGATTTAAGCTCTTCCTGGTGTGACTCTTTTAATTTCTTAGTGCAATTCAGCTCATCGTCCATATGAGAGAGTGTTTCCCTAGAAAAAGATGAAATGTTATTATCATGCTCACTATTGTCAAAGCTCAAAACTGAAGTATCTAGTATCTCATTCTCATTCTCTTTATCATCCCCAAAATTGATTAACCTCTCTTGCTCAATAGGTAAGTTAAGCTCAATATTATTCACCTCAAAATTCATGTTTACCCCAAAATCATCTAACTTGACTGAACTAAGATCTTGCTCAATGTGAAAAAGTGGTGCACAATCATAACACTCCTTGTTATTTTCCTCTAAATTAACTTCATCATGGGCTGGGACTGTTTGATGTTTATTAAGTTGCTATTGTTCTTCTAATTCGTCCATATAATATGGTGAATATGGGGGATAAGTCTCACTAACTATTTCATTAGACTCTCCCAAAGAGCTCCTTCCATTATTTACACCCTCCAATCTAATATTTATCTCCTCTACTTTCTTAGAAAGATCATTAATAGTAGATAAGATAATCCCAAGATCATGATTGGAACTCGAAACTTGAACATCAGGTTGGTATGAAGGTAAATTATTTGCATGAGGTTCATTGAAAGGAAAACTCATAGAAGGTGGTCGAGCTGGTAAAGGTTGAGCATATAAATTAAAATGCATAGCCGACTCCCATTCATAAGTTTCTTGTATAAACCACTCAAAGAAACTCCAAGCCTCATCTACGGTTTGAGACATGAAGGCCCCATCAAACATAGACTCTATAATGCATCTAGTCTCATCATTAGCGCCCTCATAAATTGTCTGGCATACTTCCCATTTTTCTAAGCGGTGGTTTACGAATCGAGCAAGAAAATCTTTAAGTCTCTCAATGTACCTCCAAAACACTTCTCCCTCATATTGAAGAAAATTAACTCTAGCCATAAACTAAATATAGATAAATTAAGAAATAAAAAAAAACCTAATAACACTTTAAGATATGAGACAGCTAGACTACTATTCAAACTAGTAATGATATAAAATAAATAAATTATGCTAAGAACTAAAAAAGCAGACAATTAAACTAAATTAACCAAACACCGTTCCCCGACAACGGTGCCAAAAACTTGATAGTGATTTTAAACAAGTAATAAAACCCTATTCTTGCAAGTGCACAAGATCTTATAGCTAGTGGTAAATAATAGGGTATCGTATCCACAAGGAACGGTAAATTAATACTAAGTCCGACGTCTACTAAATTAACCCTACGGCCCGTTTGGTTAGTGGTCATAAATGGTGGTAATGGTAATGTAATTTAGTGTAAATTTGTAAAGAAGTTCTCATGTCAATGACCATGGTAATGAAACTTCATCACAAAATATGGGTTTTCCTATATAAATTTTCATTACCACCCAATACCACCTTCCCAAGTGGTAATGGATGGTAATGAGATTTTAGGAAGAAAATGGATGTTTTGGGATCAAGTAGCATTACCATGGGTAATGATGTGGGATTTCCTTTACAAATTTACACTATAATGCATTACCATTACCACAATTTATGACATCTAACCAAACGGGCCATAAAAGAAAATAATTTGATTTGATTAATATTATTAAATAAAAATGATAAGAAATAGAATTGTGAAATAAAATTAACAAGATAAATAATATGGCGAACAATCAAAACAAAGGAAATTCTAGGACATTCGAATCCACCACTACTAATATGATTAATGATTTAATTTGAATGAGAATTAATTGGTTTATCAAGCTCCCTAAACTACAAGCCGGGAATACTTAAAACGAAATAGTGTTGTTATTGATTAGGTGACATAACCTATCTAACCAAAGCATAAATTATTCAACTTTTCAATCACAAATCATGAAATACCATTGCATAACATCACCCTTTGAACTACAAGAACAAAGTGTGTAAATCTAATAACAATATAAACTAATAAATCATTCTACAAGAACAATTACCAATCTATATTGCAAACAATGATAAACCCAATAATAATCTTAATAGTTATGCAATCATAAACCATAGATTAATTCTCAAACAAAACTAAACAATCAATTCATACTAATAGGGTTTCATCTAAGCCCTAGAATTAAGAAATTAGCTACTCATAATTAGAGAAAACATCACCCCAAATATGAAAGATCATGACTGGAATTCTGCTTGAGGCTTCGATTCAGTTCTGTTCTTCGTATGTTGGCTCTGTTTGTTCGCTTCGTCTTCTATGCCGTACTGTTCGTATTTCACTCTGCTGCGGGAGTGCTCCCTCCTGAGTCCTGAGTGTTGCTCTCGTAATGCTTATATAGTTATATTGTACACCCCCCCCTATTGTTCATTTGTTCTCCATCGTGCGTATATATGCCTCAGTTAGAGTCTGCTGCTCAATGTTCTTTTTCGTGGGTTTGTCAAGTGTGTATGGGCTTTTCCCACTCACTTGCTCTTGCTTTGGTATTCACGTGTGAGATGGTGGGCTTTTGTTTGTTGCTGCCTTCTTATTTTTCGTCACTTACGGTTTAGTGCTTGCTTTGTCTTATTATCCTCTTGATCATGGGTTCGAACCCCATTGCATACTTTGTTGCTTATATTTTCAATCTTCTACCTAAAAGTCAAACTATGGGCATTAGCCATGTCTTAATTGTTTTCTCGTACATGACATACACCCCATGGCAAAACTTATTTTTGCTATTGAACCTGCCACAACATTAAGTATATGTTAGATAAATAAATTTTCATGGTAATATATGCAATGTACTCATACAAAGTATTTAAAAGCTTAAAATAGCCAAGAATATGTATTATTCCAAATTTTAGCAAACTAATATAAATATAATAATAGCTAACCTCTAATATGTAATCAAATGTACATTAATCTCTGTCAGGGGCCGGGGTCGGCACCCCCCACAGGGTCCTCACCGAGTGTCGCCATTTCGGCTCTGTAAAAAGGAAAGTCCTTTCTCTTATCATTTATTCGAAGTCTAACTTGTTCGCATAATTATATTTTATGTGCCCCAATAGCTAGTACTCACTAGAGGAAAAAAGACCAAGGACTGCGGTTCAAGGGCTGCGGTTATCTAAAAAACGCAGCCCTTAATTACAAAGGGATGCGGTTAGTCTAAAAACCGCAGCCCTTTATTTCAAAGGGCTGCGGTTTTTGAAAGACCGCAGCCCTTCATTACAAAGGGCATGCGGTTTTAAAAGAACGCAGCCCCTTAAGGTTATATTTTTCGTTTTCAATTTCCCCATAAAAGTTCCCTCGCTTTGGCAATTCCCGCACTCACCCACCATACCCTATCTCGAATCCCCGCCTCTCTCTCTCTCTTACTCCCCGCCTCCTCTCTCACACTCGCGCCCCTGCATCTCTCTTCGACGTCGACTGCGGTCTGGGTTTGCTCGCCGCTTCGTCGCTGCTGTTCTCCTCCTTCCCTCAGTCTTCTCTCCTCAGCGCCTCCTTCCCTTACTCTTTTCCTTTTTTCATTTTCGTCGCGCAACCACCGTGCTTGCGGTAATTGTAGGGCGGCTTGAAAGCGACTTCTCACGAATGTCCTCTGCGGCGCCGTTCACGAATGTCCTCTCTGGCGCCGTTCACGAATGTCCTCCAACTCAGGTATTTCTCTCTTTCTCCCTTATTCTTCTTTAATTTGTCTGATTTTTTAGGGATTTCGTTTTTTTTTTTTTTGCGAATTTCTTCATTTGATTGTGTGATTTGTTTTGCAATGTGATGGATTTAGCATCCGAATTAGGTTTTCTTTAGTATTGGGTTCATCTAGGAAGTATTTCAATAGAAATTAGGCTCAATACATTTTACGAAGCATCTATCACAAATAATACGAGCACCTATAAGCTTCGTAGTCCTTTTCATGTGCGTCTATTTAGAGGGGAAGCGTACACTAGCAAGTACAATACGATTCGGTTCTCAAGAAGCTTGTGAAGGAAGATAGAGAGTGGATATTCATACATAGTATCTTTCCAACAAGATATGACATTTTCGATTTGATTTATATCTCGGATGTTCTCTCAAGTATCGAAATATGTGTGTTTCGATCATCATATTTCTTTTAACTATTTCGTATATCGGTGTACCCTCGCATCTTTCTATCTTCATTCTAATTTCCTTCCTCAATCTCTTACTAGATGCTACAACAATCCAACATTAACACCTTTCAATAAATAAACACAAAATAAAGTAGATTAGAGTTGTGGATATTATTCATCCATCTTCTGCTTTTATATTGTATCTCCTGCACTAGTAGTATTGGGAACTTATCCTTAATTAGCCAAATTTATTGTGTTTGTTTACTAAATTATTGTGCGTGAATTGAAGTTGTATTCGGTGGTATTGTCTTTCGGATTCGAACTATTCGGTGTATTGTTTTTAGAGTGCGTACTTGGCTACTTGATCTTCTCAAGTTTTCTTATGTTTATATTTGAATGGTCAAGCTTGGAGAATCTTGGTTTGGACCCCAATGTTGAAATTGTCGTTTATTTATAGAGTTGATTATTATATCCTTTCCTTTTATCAAAGAAACAATACATAATTAAAATTCCGGATATGCCTTATAATTTCGGATTTTATATTGTTATATTGTTGAAATGGTCAAGCATTGTCATATTGTTAACTAGTATATGCCTTATAATTTGGGATTCGGAAACTAAAAATTGACAGTGATATTGAATATGTTCTTTCGGTTGAACAAAACATTATTGATTGAATATTGGGGTTGTTTTCGATGCAGGCGTTGCAGGGGTTAACTTCATTAGAGTAAGGCATTTTATATTGATTTGTATTAATCTCTGGAGTATGAAAAAAGGTATGTGTTATTCTTTCTCTTTTTTTTGTCTTGCCTTTGATCGAGTTATGTTTTAGAAATTAGAACCCTTTTATCCGAAGTTGATTGTTCGAGGATGAACCTTATTTTTTCCCCTTTCCCCCTTAGTTGAAGATGATTGCTCGAGGAATAAGTATGGGCATTGTTGCCCCCTTTGGGATCATGCTGGTTTTGTTTAATTGTTTTTTGCCATCATTGCTTACTTCATGCATAAAGTTGGTGAATTTAGTTAGTTATTGATATTTGTGGGATTTCTTGGCCTAATATCTGAACTTACTGAACTTATTTGAACTTATTGAAACTTATATAAGGTGTTATAAGTTAGAACTTATCTAAGCTTAACTAAACTAATTATATAAACTTATTAAACGTGAAATTATTTTTCTAATGCGAAGAGAGAACTCATAGTTAATACAACTTAAAAGTAAAAAAAAAAAAGAGCAAAAGCATATTTATTTTTCAAGGCTAGCTTTTCAAGAGTATTTTGCGAGAATCAAACTTACCAAATTGATGATTGAAGCTAAGGTTCCAGTTATTTTTCAAGGCTAGATTCTCATGATTTAACCTTCTAAAGTTTGATATTTGATCATTTCCATTTTGTGAATGCAAAGAATTGATGAAAGATGATTGAACATTCCACATATTAGCCAATTCATGTTAATATTAACCAATAGCTATAGTGATTGAATGGAATAAGGTTAAAAGTCCCCGACCCTCCCCCCTTTGCTTGCACTCCCCCCCCTTGCACACCCCTAGCCGCCCCCTGCTGCACACCCCCATCCCCTCCACCTGCTGCACTTTCCACTCTCCCCCCTGCTACACTCTCCACTCTCCCCCCTGCTGCAGATATGTCCTAAGCAACAAATCTAGAGAATGAAGATGCTAGAAGTCTATGACCTAAGAATACTTGATACGTCATTTACCTTTTTTGATGATCTTGATGATGTAAACCAATGAGATGGTCTCGTTGGGTGGAGCATGGACAAGAAAAGTTAGCCAAAAATGTATAAGAGAAACATTTTATACTTGTTTTTAAGGAAATAATCTAAGAAATCTACCATTACTCGAATCGATTTAAGTTTGCTCTTCTTTTTTTCGTGTAAAAAAAAAGGTTACCTAGAACTTACGGACACACAATTGGGACAAGCACAAAAGGCACACTCTTTATGATGGTAAAATATTACTTACAGTGATTTTTTCATTAAGATCCTGCATGGAAGGATGCTTTAATTATATATATAGTTATTTGGTTCTGCATTGGCTCATCTCGTGGTAAGAACCTATTAATGAGTTGAAACAAAACTTAAACTCATAAGTTAGAGGAAACCTAAAACCCAGAAGTAGAATGTAAGTGGGGTGATGTTGGTCTTGATGAAATGAATGTTTAATATGTTGGGTCATGTTGCTTTTTTGTTATGTGAGATTTTTTTTTAAATTGGCGAAAGTTTGTTTCTTTCATTTGTGAGATTGTGTGTTAGCACCTTTAAGAGACAGGGGAATCGAATGTGAATGTTTAATTTGATTTTAGTGAATTAGATCTTTGTTTAATTTGATTACTTTTGGTGGTTTGATTTTAGTGAGAGAGAGTATCGAGAGAGGAGATGATATTTCGTGGTATCCGGATGGTGATAAGACGGTTCCCCGCCCCCGCCGCCCCCTCCCTGGCCGACTTGAACTATCTCCTCCCCCGTCCCCTCGCCCACGCGGCCCCCTCCCGCTGCACTCCCCACGACCGGCCCTGCGAGCCCTCCCCCTGCTGCACTCCCCTGCTCTCCCCCCTCCCTGCTTCCGCCGCTCCCCACGACCCGGCCCCTGCAGACCCTCCCCCTGTTGCACTCCCCCTCCCTGCCGCAAGCCCCTGCTTGCACTCCCACCCCGCACCCCCTCCCCGTTGCACTCCCCCCTACACTCCCCCCCTCACCGACCCCCTGCCCCCCCCCCTCACCGACCCCCGCGCAATCCCCCCTCCCACGACCCCCTGCAAGCCCCCCCCCTCACCCCCGCAATCCCCCCCACCGACCCCCTGCAATCCCCCCCATCGACCCCCTGCGGCCCACCCCCTCACCGACCCCCTGCAAGCCCCCTCCCCGACCCCTGCAATCCCCCCCTCACCGACCCCCTACACAACCCCGCCCTCACCGACCCCCTGCACAACCCCCCCCCTCACCGACCCCCTGCGGCCCCCGGCCCCCCCCCCCTCACCCCCTGCAGCCCCACCCCCCCACGACCCCCTGCAATCTCCCCCCTCACCGACCCCCCTGACCCCCCCTCACCGACCCCCGCAGCCCCACCCCCTCCTCACCGACCCCCTGCGCCCCCCCCCCCCTCACCGACCCCCGCAAGCCCCCCCTCCCCGATAGTGCAATTTGAACTAGTACTCAAACGAGGGAGTATATAGTCGTACTTGATACTCCCTTGTACTTTGTCGCCTTCATAATACCCGTGTGTTTAAAGGTGTTGGGGCAATTGGATGAAGATATTTTTTGTTTCGTTCTTTGAACAATGTTTGTCAATGCATACAAGTTCTTTTTCTTTTTCTTTTTCTTTGTGATCTTAGTTCTATGTTCCTTGAATCACTTAAATTTTTTGTTTATTATAGTTCCGATTTTGGTCGCTTATTGGTTGATTTTCCCGTTATTTACTTCGAGTTATTGGTGGCCAACGCGAACATAGACCGATTGCGATGGCAAGCGTAAATTTTATTTATTTTAGCTTTGAAACCGTATACTCGTGATGCATTGGCAAAATCTATCTATTCTTGCTTGTTTAATTAGCTTGTAGAACAAATATGGTTTTGAATCATTTGATGTATGTTTTTATTCATTTATTTATTCATTCGAGGTTTACATTGTTATTTCACCTCTTTAACTATCTTCAATATTCATCTTGTACACCCTTGTTTTCGAAAAATAGCTTTGAGCGGTTACGCATCAATTATGCGAATGAGAGATTGCAAGCAAAGACTTCAATCGTCATTTATTCAAATTAGAGCGGGAGGTAAGTTTGTTAGGAAAGTTTGAAATTTAAATTTCGAGACTATAGCGCACCCTTATAGAATTCAAGATGTATAACATGGCCATGTGTGCTTGCTAAACTGCGATTGTTTTGGAAAGTTTTCCAGCTATAATACTTGCTCAAAGTTTTGTACGTGGGTACTTAATTTTTTGTCGTTTACTTGTGATATGTTTCAATAATTTTTATGGTGGGACACTGCTACTTGTTTCGGGTTATGTATGACACAACAAGGTTTTAGGAGAAGAACAAAGACCCGATGCATTTTGGCTCTGTTCAACTTTTGTCTTCTTGTGAGACTTTCCTTCCTCGAAAATTTGCTTCAAGTATCTTTGGTACGGTCCAAAAAAAAACCTGTTGTTGGTCCCTTATTCAAGTTTAGGGAGCCGATTCACAAAAGTTGAGTGTTGCCACAAAATTTAAGGTATATGTGATGCCGTTTGCTTTATATTTAATATATGGATGTGAAGGTTGGTAATCGGTTGCGATATCAAAGCTACCAAGCACTAAGTGGTTGTTGGTTGTTTATTGGTTTAGTTAAGCTCTTGTGCGGTTGCACCTCAAACAATTTGAAAATTTTGCATCTAAGAATTTGTGAAGAAGAAAAAGATATGGATGGGTCAGTACAAGAGGATGCTTTGCTCCTCAAGAAGAGAAAATATGAAGTCACAAATTGAATTTAGGTGAGTACCATATTTTTGTAACTTCCTATATATTTGTAATGAAAAATGATACTTTTCTATATATATAATTGTTTGGGGGGTCATTTTGGGCTAAAAAATGAAAAAAAAAAAAAAAAAAAATTATTTTTTTTGGGTCACAAGGGCCGCGGTTCGGGCAAAAACCGCAGCCCTTGGTTGGTTAAGGGCTGCGGTTAAGGGCAAAAACCGCAGCCCTTAGTGAGTTAAGGGCTGCGGTTTTGCCCTTAACCGCAGCCCTTAACCAACCAAGGGCTGCGGTTTTTGCCCTGACCGCAGCCCTTAACGCGCTAAGGGCTGCGGTTAGAAACCGCAGCCCTTCCTAATTGCCAAGGGCTGCTAGTCTAATGGCTGCGGTCAAAAAACGCAGCCCTTGGACCCCTTTTGATCGCAGCCCTTGGGCTTTTTTCCTCTAGTATAGTATTAAATCAATACTATTGATTGATGTTTTTATGATGCAATGTGGGGGTAAGTTAGAGCTTGAAACTGATAGGGTAGTTTGACATATTTTGTCAAACATGATGGGAAAGGAACTTTAATGTGAGAGCCTTCATGTTTCTTGTGGCCTAAAGTTGACTCTTTGAGTCATGAGCTATTTACTTCTACTTAATGTTTTGCATATATACTTGTATATATGTTTGTCTAGAGTTGCTATGTCATACTCTAGAAGAGTCTATGTTTTGACCATGTTCAGTCAAGTGTAGTATTGGTCAAAATGATGCAACCCCATGTACTAAGCTCTTACCCTATGTGGTGTTGATTAGAGTGTTGAACTGTATGTCTTCTATGAACTTAGCTTGTTAAATGTACATGGATTAAAGGACAATGAATGCTATTTTGTTCGATTTCATAATTTCTTATGGTTAGTATTAATTATGTGAAAGGTCTAAGAAGTGAGACTATCTAGACTCCATGTTTCTGAGCAGTATTAAAAGGTTAAGGGTGACTTTGTGTCATGTGTATAAGTTCATTCAAGGTTGGTATGGTAGTACATTATGCCCGTTTTATGGGGGTTGTAGAGTCATTTACAACATTTTAAGGCTCGTAAGTGAGATGAGTTCATGAGTTGATAGTTAGATTCCCTAGTCTTGTCATTGAGGGTTGTCAACCGACATTTTGAATTGTGGGGGGTTTCTAACTAAGGTAAGATTTATGTTCTTTTGTATCACCGTTGGTGTGAAATTCTATGTGTATGATGTTGTTGTGTGATTTTGTATTTGATGTTGTGTCTGTTTTTCTTTGAATGAGCATAGTCTATTGGATCCCTTGTTCTATGATATGCTTTTACTTGCCATTTGTGTGATTGTTTAGTTTTGTGATAATGTTCATATGTTTTGCAACTTGCTAGTGTTCTCCTAGTAAGTTTGATCTCTTGTTCAACTTAGGAGTAGCTATGTTCGGTTCTCTAAAATAGTTAAGTCCAATCTTGTCAGTGGCTTTCTTGATTAGAAAGGTGTTATGATGGACCGAAATAAGTCTTGAAGGTATTCTTTAGAAGTGATGGCCATGTCACAGGGGAATACTATAACTTATGGTTGTTGCCATTGTTTGGAGAAGAACAAGTATAAATGAACATAATTTACTTTTATCCTATGATACTTGGTTTGTGCAAGTTCTGCTTAACCATAGTTTGAACTTTGATTACTCTTGCTTACGTTGCTCATTAAATGGATGTGAGAACCGTTTTTTTGAATGGTGACTTGGATGAGAAGATTTTCATGGTCCAACCAGAAGGGTTTGTTGTTCCTGGACAGGAAAACAAAGTTTGTAAATTGATCAAGTCACTGTATGGACTTAAGCAAGCTCCAAAACAGAGGCATGACAAATTTAACAAAACTATAACTAGTAATGGTTTTCATGTTAATGAAGGTGATTCTTGTGTTTACCCTAAACATGATTCCCATGACTGTGTAATTATTTGTCTTTATGTGGATGATATGTTAATTTTTGGTACTAACCTGGATCGCGTTAAGGAGACAAAGGAACTTCTAAGTTCAATTCAAATAACATTATGTAACAATTCGGAAGCACAAACTTTTGTTTTGCCTATCCCTAGATGTTGATGTGTGCTTGCTACATATGTGAATGAGGTTGAGCAAATGGCTCTTAATGAACCCATAGCCATACGTTTGGTGGTGTGATGTGTAGCTCACACTTGATGGGATTCATCTACTTAGGTGTGGAAGTGTGGCCGCTTCCTATGAGTATGGTTTGGGCTAATACTCTAGAGCACCTATGAGCATCCAGGTCTAGACGTATGGCCGGTATAAGGCGTCATATTTATTCGCGGAACTTCAGAACATTATACAAATTAATTGTATGACTTAAGTGAAGGGTTTCTTACTCCCTACTAAGTTCAAGACAAAAGTCACTTAGTAGGAAAGAGATCATAGCTTAAAATTCACTATGTGTTAATTCAAGTCGCAAGACATTGACACTTATGCAATTGTTTGTTTTTTCCCGAAATTCAGTCTTTTCATCCATTTCTTTCTTTTCCCATCTTCGAACCTGTGGGGGATTGTTGGAAGTTCTTGTTGTGAAAAGGGAAAAAATCAAGAGTGTGAAAATCACACATTGAATCTTTTAGCTCTAAATTTGTTTAAAATTTCATTTGAATTTTAAACTCATTCTTATTTAGGAAAAACTAATTGGTGGGTTGTTTAGTGATATGATTCTAAGAGTGATTAGTGGGCTTTCCAATTTTACTCTTGCATATCTTCCCTGATTTGGCTATATTTCCATAAACTATCAATTAGTTGCATGATTGCATGACATTGGTCAACTGATTGTATGCATGATACTTCACAACAAGAATCCGCGTTTTTGCCGACGGATTTTACCGACGGCCAAAATATTCGTCGGTAAAATAAAAAATACCGACGGATTTTACCGACGGATAAAATATTTTACCGACGGATATTGAAAACCGTCGGTAATTGCCGATGTTTTGGTAGTATTACCGTCGGGTCAGCCGACGATAATAATACATTTTTTTCTTTTTGTTTTTTAGAATTAAATTTACCGTCGGCTCCGTGTTTTTACCGATGGATAATCCGTCGGTAAATTTTTTTTGTTAAGTTTCTTGTGCGTCGTCCTTTTCCTATCCTCTCATTTCCCCTTATCCTCAATTCCCTTAAACCCTCACCATCTCTCTCTAATTTCACCGCTTGTCCGCCTCCACATCTTATTCTCTCTCCTCTCTCTTCACTCTCTTCTTACCCTCTTTCTTTTTTTCATCTTCAAGTCTTCAACCTCAAAACCCCAATTCTCATCATCTCAAATTAACAAGTAAGTGTTCTCTCCTTTTTTTTGGTTTTTTTTTCTTTTTCGTTTTTTCTGGTTTTATTTTTTTCTTTTTCGTTTTTTTCCTATTTCGTTTTTTCTAGGTTATTTTAGGTGGGATTATTTCGTTTTTATTGATTTTCCCTTCTTGTTTTTAGGCTTTGTTCTTTGAATTTGGGTTTTTTTGGTGTTTGATTTTAGGGTTTTGGGTGGTTTTGAGGTGGGGTTTCTTGTTCATGTTTTTGGGTTCGATTTTGGGGATTTTTGTTCAAGTTTCTGGGTTCGATTGTGGGGATTTTTGTTCGAGTTTTTGGCTTCGATTTTGGGGAATTTCGACATCAAAATTTGACATTTTGTTGGATTATCAGGTTCGTTTTTGGGGTTTTTGGTTTCGGTGGTTTTGGGGTGGGTTTCGGTGGGTTTTCTGGGTTGTTTTGTAGGTGGTTTTCGCTCGTTTTGGGGTGGGTTTATGGGTTGTTTTGGAGGTGGGTTTTGCGGTGAGTTTCTAGGTTGTTTTGGGGGTGGGTTTTGGGGTGGGTTTCCTGGGTTGTTTTGGGGGGTGGGTGTTGGTGTGGGTTTCGGGGTAGGTGGGTTGGGGTGGGTGTTGGGGTGGGTTTTACGGGTTGTTTTGGGGTGGGTTTTCGATTAGGGGTGGGTGTTTAATTAGGGATGGGTTATGGTGGGTTTTGGGGGTGGGTTATGGTGGGTTTTGGGGGTGGGTTATGGTGGCCCGGTGGGTTGTGCGGTGGGGTGGGTTGTCGGGGTAGGTGGGTTGGGGGTTTGTGATTTGTGTACGTATGGTGGGTTTTGGGAGAATTTTGGCGAAAAATGGTTTTTTTGCTTAATTTTCGTTTAATTTTCGTTTAACTTTTGGTTCTTTGGTTATTCCAGACTTTTTTACTTGGTATTAATCTAACTTGTTGCGCTTAATTTTTATTTTTTTATTTTTGCAGGTTGAAGATTATGTGGAGTAATGTTTGCAAGATTATGTATTTTCTTAGATTTTAAGTTTGTGAAAGTTATGTATTTCTTATTTTATAGAAGTTAGATTATGTAATTTTTTGTGACTTTTATGTAATTTAAACTACTTTGTAACTTATATTAAGCCTTAATTTATGTCTCCTATTTCTTTGACATTTACAGAAAAAAAATCAACACTTTAAGCCGTCTGTTTAACAAAAAAATCAACACTTGCAGATGGTTAAAGCGTCAGTAACAACCAAAAAAAATTATAAAAACCCAGGAATTACCGACGGTTTCAAGCGTCGGTAACATTTACCAACGCTATAAACCGACGGTAAAATACAAAAGAATTATAAAAACAGGAATTACCGACGGCCAAAAGCGTCGGTAAATTTTACCGACGGTTTAAGCCGTCGGTAAAACAACAATTACCAACAGTTCAAGCCGTCGGTAAAATCAACAATTACCGGCGGCTTTAAGCGTCGGTAAATTACCGACGGCGTAAAGCGTCGGTAAATTGGAAGAATCCGTCGGTAAAATTTACCGACAGCCAATCCGACGGTAATGTTGTATTTACCGACGAAGGTTTTACCGACGGTCGTTTATCGACGGTTGGCCGTTGGTAAACTGTTTACCGACGGCCTCCGTGTTTTTACCGACGGATTTAGGCCGTCGATAAAGCCTTATTTTCTTGTTGTGTAGCTTGATATTCCCTTTTTGATATGCTTGATTTTAGGCTGCTTTTTGCATGCTAGCCGTTAGCATTTTCAAGGGCTTGATATTAGCCATGATTTATGAGTTTGCATGATCAGCTTTTACCAATATTTTTAGCACCCTTTCTCCTATATAATCCAACTTTCGTCCATGCATTAACACACAACTGAAGAAGAGTTTCTTTCTTTCTTTTTTCTGCACGAAAAATACATTATACTCAAATCTCCTAAAATCAGTTTGTTTTTCAGGAAAAGTGTTCTGAGTTCTAGTCTGCTTTTGTGAGTGCACACAAACTCCGGCGCCATGCTAATCCTGGAGGGCGACCGCTTCTGTTCAACTGCACCGGGGTATCGCGTAATCGTCTTTTAGGACAGTGGTAACCACCACGTCGCGGCAAGTCTATGCAACAATCGAAATAAGTTTAATCAGTTTATATATTGCAATTTGTTCGAACAACATATCTAGGCCTACCTCTACTCCGGTTAGAGTAGTCCTGCCCGCTCCCCCTACACAATCATTATCTCCAAAATTAGTTGTCACATAACATACTCTTGTTTTAAGGAAGAGACAAAAAATGTACCAGATATAATTCTGGCGATAGAAAGTCCCATACGATCAAGGAGTACGCGAAAGACATAATAGCAGCAACAGTTGACAACCAGGTTAGCTCATGAAAATTGGGTATTTGAGACAAAAAAACCTCACTAATTCCGAAGCCTATTATGTAAGGGTTATAGCTAAATTTGCAAGATGCATCATGTCCTTGTTTGTGGAAGCTGTTGGAGTTAAGGCTTGGAAAAGCCTTGGCTCATTTTCTTGTTTGTCCCACATTGCTTGTGGGAGGGAATTTCTTCATGTTTATATATTTCCTCCTTCCTTCCATCTATTGAGTTGTGACTAGAGATGCTTTTGTGGTTGGATGATATGTTTGGTTTGGGCTTGCTATCACACACGCGCGCGCGCGCCGCCCGGACCGGGCCAGGGCCATGGGCCTTGGGCCTTGGGCCTTGGGCTTTGGGGAATAAACTTAACTTAACTAAAGTTTTGGACCCGGGAGCTACGCGTGTGTGGCTGTTGGAATTCTGTAACGTTTTACCGTTACAGTATTTACGGCAATCCCTAATTATCCGCCCATTGATTTCTGTCTTGATTGCTATCCGTTTTTTGGACACACGAAAAACAACAAACACTCTTCTCTCTTCCCTTCTCTTCTCTATTCCTGGGTTTTTCGTGCTCTTCTCTAAAGCTCAGTTTGCTAGTGGTGGCATTCTTAGCTGCTGTGTAAACCTTGGGGAGCATTCCGGCCAAGATCGATAACCACCATTGTCGGGCCGTAATTGCTTTCAAGTCAGTGATCTCCTATCACGGCACAGCCTTGAAAGTTATCTATTTCTGCCTTTGCGAAACTCTTATTCCAACAGAAGCAATTCACCTTTTGGATTGCCCTAGAATATTTTCAACAATATTATCAAGTATATAGTTTTGCACTTTTGTTGCATATCATGAAAGAGTAATTAGAGTAATTAAAGAAGCTCATAATAGAATGAAGGTCTTACATCGAGCTGATGGGTGCAGTCTTTGTGTAGCCTACTACATATCCGGTTAGGTTAGCATATAGTACAATCCCACAAGCCATACGATTTAATTCACCTGTAACCAAACATACATTTACGTATAACAACCATTTTAGTTTTTGCTATGTAAGAAGTACGTATTACTTTTGAACTATGAAACTAATATCGAACTCTAAAAAATCATACAAGCTGTAATTCATAATGTTACTTTAGCTTGATTCAGCTAATTATATCTACTTCCTCCATAACTGAAGAAATGCAATAAATTAATATTTTATATCCCACAAATAGTACGTATTTGTTGCGTTTTACTACTACGGAGAAAGTACATAAAAATACTTCGTATATAGCATACGATGATGGCAAAAAAAATTCTACGATGATGGATATGGTAGGTACCAAAAGTGGCTTGGACTTTGTCCATGTAGGTGTAGTTTTGCTTTCCGGTGACGGGATCAGGACTTCTGTAACAATCTGCCTGAAGGTTAGCAGTGTAAATACTGATAACAGAGAAGATTAAAAGAGTAACTCTTCCGCCTATCCATCCAAGCTGTGCTGTAGCCCATGGTAATGAAAGGACTCCTGAACCTATCACTGTTGTTATTATATGTGCACTTGCAATCCATACAGTCCCTGAACATATAATTTATTATCATTCATAAATAAATTAAAACAAAAGATCCACACAACAATTATATACATTACATCGTAGTTTGCAAGTTTGCATGAGCTTATATTAAATGCATGCATGCGGAGTAAGTAATTGACTTGCCACAAACATAACGGCAATTGAAACAATGTACCCAAATATTGAAATGGACCACAGAACTATAAGCTAAGCCTTACTTGGTATGTTATTTGAAATTAATCTAAACTAAATTGAAATTCGCATAGACTTGAGCTAGACTCAAATGATTTGAATTGAATAAAGTTCAACTTTAAGTCAATTACATTGTATTGAATTAAACTAAACATCTTAAGTAGTATTTATAAGTTTTTTTTTTTTAGGGGAAAGCCAAAGGCTAAATATATTAATCATAGGACAACATGTCCATAAGAACGTATGGGGACACCTCCGCTGGACAGTGATAAGTAGTATTTATAAGTTGATGGAATCTTTTAAGTTATTCGTAATAGAAGTTTATAAGATATTATGTAATCACATGAACAAAGTGTTGTTCAATTCCTTTTTTTCATATACTAAATCCTTATAATTTTTATTGTTCTGTAATAAACAAAGAAAACAAATACTTCCTCTGTTTTCAAAATATTTGCAACAAAGGAACTTTTTATTCTCTCAAAAATTCTCCTTTAGTGCAAGTATTTGGAAATGGAGGAAGTAGAATGCAAAGGTGGAGAAAAAAGAAAAATATTCTAAAGCACGATCTAATGAGAATGATTTCTTTCTCAATTTTAGTCTATGCTTTTCTGACACGAATTTATGACTTTAGGTAAAAAAAACTTGCTCTCTTGTAACATAAAAAAATTTACAATTCATTTTACACGCAATTAAAAAAAGCGATTTAAGGATGTAATTGAACAAATTATTCAAAATAATTATAAGATTAGTAACCTACATTCTCATTCTTTCTTGTATTAAAACCATTTTGATTAATTTATTGGGTTAATTGGCTTGAACAGCACCACCTTTGGCCTAAGTGCAAGAAACATCACAACCTTAAACGGGTGCAAAGCGTAGCACCATCTTAAAGGTGGGGTGCAGAAAATAGCATAAATGACGCCGGACAACGGAGATTCCACCGGAGCTAGGGAATCTCCATTATTTTAATATTTTTGTTAATTCCCTCCCCTTTTTTTTAGTAAGTCACGTGCCTCTTTTTTTTCCCCTCCTTTCCATTTCTTTTATGTTTCTCTCTCTTCTCTTCTTCTTCTTCTCCAGGCTATTTTCTGCACCTTTCAACTTCTGGAATTCGCCATTTGAGACAAGGAAGACGAAGAGCAATTGAACCTCTGCGCGCGAATCAAAATCTGAACTTCAACTTGGTGAGTTTGCCTACATTGATTTATTTTAATGTGGGTAATTTTCTAATATGCGATGCGATAATTAGGGTTAAGTTAGATGAAATTAAAGAGGTCTGAAACATGTGTGCCATGGATTGATTTCAAAAAAATTCAACCTAACCTTCCACTTTGAACACCCATGGAACCGTCTGCCATGGTTCCCATTTCTCTTGCTCACAGTTTGCGCCATGGCTGGCAACCCATGGTGGCAGTAAACTTTCCCATGCCTTTCAACCATGATGAAGGTTGGCAGTTAAAGAAGAAGAGAGAGAATTGGGGATTTTCGTTAATTGAGATTTGGGAATTTAGGGTTTCTGATAATTGAGAAAAGGGGATTTAAGATGGAGTTGGCAGTTAAAGAAGAAGAGGGAAAAAAGGAGGCACGTGATTTACTAAAAAAAAAAGGGGAGGGAATTAACAAAAATATTAAAATAATGGAGATTCCCTAGCTCCGGTGGAATCTCCGTTGTCCGGCGTCATTTATGCTATTTTCTGCACCCCACCTTTAAGTTGGTGCTACGCTTTGCACCCGTTTAAGGTTGTGCTGTTTCTTGCACTTAGGCCAAAGGTGGTGCTGTTCTAGCCAATTAACCCTAATTTATTTGCTTACACCCTTAAATTGCTTACACCCTTAAATCGCTTCCTTAGAATGTGCGTAAAATGAATTGTATAATTTTTATGTTACGAAGGAGTATACATATCCAGAGGCGGGCCCATGTTAGGACAAGGGGGGACGATTGTCCCCCCACTTTCAAAAAAAAAATAAAGAATCTATCAATTAAAAAAAATAAAAAATATAATATATACATTTAGTGATATTTTAAAATCACTTAAACAAACTTGGACTAGTGGTAGTGACACAAACTCCTAGATAAGTTTACTTTACTACTACATGTGTACATTAGTCTAAGATTCAATCCTTACTACATACTTTTTACTTTCTCCTTTTTTGCCCTCTTTGATATTAGGTTCAATCCTTACTCCAAACTTTTTTTACTTAGGTTTGTAAAATTTAAACACGAGTACAAGCCTTTATTAATTTTTTATTTGTCTTGTTTAAAATCTCAATTACTTATACTCCCTCAATTCCACATTTTATTGTGCATTTACTGTTTGGGGAGAAACCTAGGAATAATGTATCATAATGGGAGTGGGGTCAAAAAGCAAAAATAGATTGGAGAGAGAGTGTGTGCAAAAGGGGGAAAAGTAAGGGAAGATGGAGAAAGTAAGGAAAGATGGTAGGCCCACCATATTTAAAAATAGTAAAAGCATGTCCCAAAATGGAATAAAGCACAATGCACAATAAAATACGGAACATCCATTTGGGGAAAATGCACAATAAAATACGGAACGGAGGGAGTACTCAATTTCACTTTGTATTGTATAATGTTGAAATCTATTATTGTATGATTTTAACATTTATTAATTAATGTATTAAGTTAAATTTTAAGGGAAATTTATGAACTAAGCTATTGTGTAAAATTCATATAGTAAAAGTAATTAGTGCCCCCTTCACACGATCCTTAGTCCGATTCTGACCATTTGTTGAGTGAAATGTTGTTTATGATACATTTGTCACTTGAACTCATACAATTATTCCTTATTATCATTATTAATTTTTTAAAAATAGATCACTTGTAACAAGTTTTCTCACAAGTTTGTGCATGGTGGTTTATACAATCTGAAATTTGAGGTTATAAGTCACATTTTAGTTGTTTATATTGGACAATATATTTAAAATGCAGTAGATCTATTGTTCAACTCCCCTTCAATCACCATAGGAATATTTTTGAGTATTGATTAAATTTTGTGAATTTTTAGAACATTTTTTATCGATTTGTCAAACATTCGTAATTTGTCCCCCCAAGATGAAAATCTTGGGTCCGCCACTGTACATATCTGACACTTTAATAAAAATGAGATAAACTGAACAAGTTTATGACAATAATAATGAAATAAATGAGATATAAAAGAGCTCTACATGCTCGAAAAACAAATTCTTAAAAATACCAAATTCAATAAGGTTATCAGATGTTTTAGGGTGTAGATTGCAAACTCTATGAAGTATATTATTATTTTCTTGAGCTTGAAAATTATTAATCTGACATCTTAGGGAGTAAATTGCAAAATCTACTACAATACTATTTTATCAGAAAAATTGTGAGATAATACCTTAAAAGGGGTCGTTTGTGAACTGCTACCTTAAATAAATTCTTGAGTTTTTCTATGAAATACCCCCTGAGGTATTCCGTTTTCTAAGATATACCCCAGTTTTTAGAAAACTCCCAATTATACCCCTTAGTTCGTGTATTATGTTAAGTTATACCCTCGCACTAAAACCCTAACTAACCATGGTTAAAAATTGTGGTTTAAGAGACACATGTCAGTAAATAATTGGTCTTCACAAATAAAATTAAAAAAAACAAGAAAAATAATAAAATTTAGCAAAAAAAATCTAAATCCTAATAAATTAAATCTAAATCTAAATCCTAATAACTAAATTTAAATTTCAAAAAAGAAAAAAAAATAAATGTCCTCCCCCTTAACTGCTTCTCTCTCCTCCCACCCTCACCAATCGACATCAGTCATCATCAGTTCATCACCACCTTCAGATCATCATCATCACCACCGAAATCACCACCTTCATCATCAATGGCTAAAATCACCAGCTTCATCATCGACATCACCGTCGATTTCAATCATCATCATCGATATCACCATCGATTTTCAATTGCTGTGATTTGGGATTTTTTCGGGGGAGGGTTTGAAGGTGGTGGTGACGGGGGAGTTCGATGGGTGGTAGTTCGAGGGTTTGAACGCGTGAGGAGTGGGTGGTTCGAGGGTTTGAAGGTGGTGGTGGTTCGAGGGTTCGAAGGGGTGACGGTTGGTTTGAGGGTTCGATGGGGTGGGGGTGGTTCGAATGGGTGAGCGTGTGGGTTGTTTGAGGGTTCGAAGGGGTGACGGCTAGTTCGAGGGTTCGATGGGGGTGGGGGTGGGGGTGGTTCGAATGGCTGAGGGGGTGGGTGGTTTAAAGGGGTTAATTGAGCAGCTGAGCAAGGGGGCGAGTGGTGGTGGCGGGGTGCACTGTGGTTGTGGTGTGCATAGTAGTGGTGGGGTGCGCAGTGGTGGTCTGAGCAGGCCCGTATCTGAGAATTTGGGGGCCTAGGGGCGAGAATTAGAATTTGGGCCCCAATTAACAAGTACAAAGTAATAAAATTAAATGACAGTTTTTATTATGCTTAAAAACAATCTAATTAAAATATTGAATGACGACATATAATTTTTTTATATTTAACACTCTAATGCTCAAGCAAATGCAAAGTTGAGATTGAATGTTTATAATATTGTGTTTGAGATCATTTTGAAACATATTAGATAATCTTCAGGAAATTAATCAAGAAAAGAAGTTACGAAATATATAGAAATCATGAAAAAAAAGACTAGTTTATAATTAGATATGAAAAAAAAAAGAATAGAATTGAATAACAATGGGAAGTTGGAACGTTTGGTTATATTGTTATAGCTTTTGAGTTCAAATTTTATATACATTAGTCCAAATTTTAAATAATAATTGATAAAAAATTTGGATGTGCAATAATAGTTATGGGTTAAAAATAATATATTATATTGTATGTTCTATTTTAAAAAATGGTGTATGATTTTTATTACAAGTAAGAAAGTTTGAAGTAAAAATTGAGACAATGGGATTAAAATGGAAGCGGTTTAGGGGGAAAATATCTGAATGGAGATTCGAACCCCTGACCTGACATGTAGAACAGGTTAAATTCCAGCGATTACAAACCATTGAGCTGCTTGCCGTTTATGTTTCGTATCATGAATGATATTGCTTTTAACAACTTTTGGGCTTTGAGATGGGGCCCAGGGAAGCCGCCCCGCTCGCCCTGGGCCAAATACGGGCCTGGGTCTGAGGTGGTGCGGTGGTTGTGTGGGTGTGCAGTGGTGTGGATAATTAGGTTATAATTATAATTAATGTTATAATTGTAATTAGTTGATAATTATAGTTAATGTTATAAATGGTGGGTTTTTAATGTTATAATATTAGGTTAGTTTTCAATTATTTATTTGAAGTCTAACTTGTTCGCATAATTATATTTTATGTGCCCCAATAGCTAGTATTAAATCAATGGATTATTATCTCAGATAACCTTGACATATAGGCCTTTTTCCCAAATAACCCTGACATATTTTTTTTTTCCCAGATGACCCTAAACTTGTATTTTGTCATTAAACCTAACGGAATTGTTAACGGTGTTAACTTTTTCAAACTAAAATACTGCAAAAAAAAAGCCCAAACTCATCACTTTCTCTCTCTTGTCCTTCATCTCTTCTCAAGCATTCATCAATGGTTTCCACTACTTTCTCTCTTTAATTTTAACAAATGCTCACCACAATTTGATTTTGCAAATCAAAGACAAAATTCAGAACTGAACTAATTACTGAAAGTTATCACAAAATAACCCAACTTACACTACAAATTGAATTCTTGGAACAAAAATAAAAGGAGAGATGAGAACTTAATTTGTACCTCCCCAAACCAGAATTGGTTTGCTTTTTTTTCAACAATTAATTTGTACCTCCTCAACAAGTCAACTATTACAATTCTCAACTAGCTGGTCAAACCAAACAACATCCCCTCTTTTCCATTTCTCATTTATTCGACCTCTAATTCTATAACAAATATCAGACTTAATTCTTCAAGCAACAACAGTAGGAACAGGGACTGCATCATGCTTTGGTTTAACCAATTCATGATGATCACACAAACAGCGACGCAACAATGCCCAGATTTGGTTTAATTTAGGGTTCGAATTTGCCCGATCCAGCGTTAAACGGTGAAGGGCGGCAAGCAGAAGAGCAGGTGGTGGTATGCAGTGGTGCGTGCGGGGTTTGTCGGTGGTGGTGGAAAGGTGGGGGAAAAAGAAGATGCTATTAGGTTCGTCGGTGGTGGTCGAAAGGTGGGGGAAAAAGAAGGTGCTGCTCAATTGTTGCCCAGATTTCAACCCAACAAAAGCTTGTGGCAGTAGCAACCACAAAAAAGAGGAACGATTGTTGCCCAGATTCTTGGGTCGAATATGCCTAGATTTTTGGTCGAATCTTCTGCTAATTTTGGGTTGTTCGAATTTGGGGCCTTTTGCGTTCGAATTGGGGATGTTTAGGGTTCGAATTTTCTACAGTTTTTGGCGATGGTAGTGTGGAGATGAAGAACAAGAAAGGGAAGAAGATGAAGAACAAGCAAGAGAGGGAAGAAGATGAAGAACAAGAGAGATAATCTGGTTTAATTATAAACAAAGTTAACACCGTTAGATATCCCGTTAGGTTTAATGACAAAATACAACTTTAATTAGGGTTATTTGGGAAAAAAAAAATGTCAGGGTTATTTGGGAAAAAGGCCTATATGTCAGGGTTATCTGAGATAATATCCCTAAATCAATACTATTGATTGATGTTTTTATGATGCAATGTGGGGGTAAGTTAGAGCTTGAAACTGATAGGGTAGTTTGACATATTTTGTCAAACATGATGGGAAAGGAACTTCAATGTGAGAGCCTTCATGTTTCTTGTGGCCTAAAGTTGACTCCTATTTACTTCTACTTAATGTTTTGTATATATACTTGTATATATGTTTTGACAAAAAAAACATGCCTTGATGGAGGTGAAATAAAGAGATAATAGGAAAATGTGGCAACAATTCTATATTAGCATTGTCCAAGAAACTGAGATTGAATCCCCTGCCAAATACATGAGGGACCTTGCCATTGAGGCTATTAGAAGAGAGATTCAGTGTGATAAGTTTTATCCATACTATTTTCTATGCTAATTCAGTAGGTATTTGGCTTGAAAGCTTGTTATTGGATAGGTCCAAATTCTGAAGATGAGGAAAAGAACCTAAGTGTTGTATTCTATAGTTTTGACGATGACAAACGCAAACGTTTATTTAACCATGTTTCTCTAGGTGTGATTTAGCCTTATGCTTGTGGACAAAAATTGAAGGAGAGTTCAATTTGATCAAGTGACTGCGAGATCCTCAAGAGAAGCATGTTTGGAGAATACAAATTGATCGTATAAGTATTGGGGTACTTTAAATTGATTTGTAAAGAACAAGGAAGAAGTGAAGGAAATCATTAAACTATTTCTCACTACGTAATTGTCATGCATATCTTCAGGCTTTTATCTTTGTTTTTGGATATATTAAAATCACAAAAAAGATTATTTTATTTCTTCTTATTGTAAAAAGATTTTTTTAAAAGGAAATTTTTGTTTTCTTTTTCACGTTTTCATTTAGTTTTACTAAGTCAATTTTAGAAGTTTATTTTTCTCTCAGTATATGCATACAGTTGGGCAGTTTATAGTCTTAGCGGGGGAGTGGCCTTACTTTAGGGAGTTGAGGGGTTAAACTTTCAATGAGAAGTTCTATAAATATCAAGTAGTTCTCATTTGGGCAGATTATCAGACTTCACGCTAAAATTCTGAAACTTCAAATCTAAGTCTATGAGTTCCTTGTCAAGTTCCTTGGTCAATAGAAAAGTTGTACCTTTTCATTTCAGAGTGAGGAATGGAAATTCAAGTGAATTTTCGTAACTTAACTTTGAGTTATGTTCAAGGGAAGAGAAGAGAAAAGAGAAGAGAAGAAAGAAGAGAAGAGAAAGCTAGAGAGAATTGGAGAAGGCCTTTTCAATAGTTTTTCATTCAGTCAACATGTGGTATTAGAGGTTGAACACATATACTCCATATTCCATCAGCAACATTCAGCATCTTAAATACCCCCTACTATCTCCCCAAAAACTTCGACATCCCCTCCATTAATAATAATAAAAAAAGGGGTCGAAACCCCCATCCTTCTTCCACCTTCACAACTCCAACTTCACTCTTACATGGCTTCCGAGAAACGAATCAACCAACCCAGATCTGCTTCTCTAGTTTCGCATAATCTAGATTCTTCAGAACCTTCTAATTCTTCTGAACATTCAGTGGGGTCACACAATTTGACATCTGAGTCGTCGGAACACGATGAAGGGGCAACTTTAAAGAAGAGCAAATCGCTGCAAGAACCTGAGGAACATTCATCACCCATCAAATCTAAACCCCAAATCAAAGGTATTGCCAAACAATCCTTCAATTTTATTCCTGGTTTATGTGGATATGGTTTGGAGTAAAGAGGTAGATTGGAAAAAATTGAAAGATACTTTAAAATTGTAAAAGTGGGTGGAGTTGATTGATTTTTGTGCAAACGAGGGTTTATATACTCCTGAATTGAATAAGTTATGTTCAAAATTTTGAATATGAAAATGGAATGGTTTTGAGCGTAGTTAACGGCACCATGGTAAAATTCAATGCCATGAAACTAAGAACTTGGTTTGAAGTTCCTTGTGAAGGGTATGATCATAACAGTAAAGGGAAGGTCCAACTAGATATTGATGGTGTTGATAATAGTCAAATTCTGAAATTTCTAGGTGCCCAATCTAAACAACATTCTCTCTCTCAAAATACACTATCTCCCTTCCATAAAATCCTTTTTCACTTGACGTGGCGCTTTCTTCTTCCTCGTACTCAAAAGCGAACCACATCCAACTTAATTGATATGGCTTTAATTTATTGCATGGTTAGTGGCATTTAAATAAATTTTCCTGCTTTAATGATAAGTCATCTCACACATTGCATCCAAAAAAATTTGTATGTTGGTTATGGATTTCTACTGACATATATCTTTAGAAAGTGTGGAGTTTCCCTAGCCTCTGAACCAACTTTCGAACCTGCCTCAGAAAATACATTAAATGGTGCTACTGTAAAATGTTTGAGGTTAGACATTAAAGATGGGGCAGTGACAAATTATCCGCCGTCTACTGCGGGGAAAGTTAAGCCGGTAAAAAGAAAGTTGGATGTAGAGAAGGGAAGTATGAAAAGGAGTGGAAGGGAAGGGTATATGGGAAAAAGCCCTTGACTTCTTACTACCGGGTCTGGTCAATCTAAGTAGGAACATATAATTTTAGAGGATTCTGGAGAAGACATGTCCTCCCTTGTTCCTCTGGCTAAGGAACTACTTCCTCCTTCTAAGGAACAAGTTCCTTTTTTAAGGAACAAGTTCCTCCTATCAAGGAACACATATCCCTTGTATTCTTTGTTGATGTTGGTGACTTTGGTTTTTCAAAATATTCTGTGTCGGGAGGTGACTCTACTCTTCGGGAAATCAAGGAGTTATGTGGGTCGATTGTTGAACGGCAAATGGGGTTTGAAGAGAAATTAACTTAGTTAACAACGAAAGTGGTCACTCTAAAACAAGCTATTCCGACTGCAATTCAAGCCTATTAGGATTTCGTGGTAGCCAAAATTGGTAAAGTTTTTTTTGACACCGTCCTGGCCGACTTTTGACTGACTTCCAATCCTAATAAAACCTCTCTTTTGAAATGTTGTACTTTTTTTGTTCTGTTTAAAAAAAATCTCAGGTAAACTATTACTCTCGATTTCAGTTGTTCCTCTTGGATTTTTAATTGTTGGATTTTTTTTGCTTTTGTGGTACGTTTACTTTGGAACAAGTTTATTTTTGGATTATGATTGCCATTTAGTTTCGTCCTCTTGTACCCTAAACTTGTTTTGGATGGCTGATATTATTTACTGTGTGCTTTTGTCTTTAATTATTTCTTACAATTGTTTACCATAGCTGGTGTTGCTCCTTACTTGGATTTTGATGATGACAAAAGGGGGAAGTTCAGGGAAAAAATTAATTTCCTAATTGTCTTAGCTCCTACTCATAGTTCCTATCTTTTTGTTCAGTACTCACTTGTTAGGTAGATAGTGCAGCAACTGGATGAGGGTCACACCTCATCAAAGATGGCCCGGCAAACTTGTTTAGGAGGCAGAGTATTCAATTCACTTCCCTCCTTCCGTGCCACTTGGAGTGAAATTACGCCATGCGAAGTACCTACTTCTCATGCTACACTGTAGGTGTATATATTGCATCTTGCTTAAGTTCTCATGTAGTTGTGTTTAATTATGCATCATTCTAGTTTTAGGCACTACGGTAATTAGCAAATTTTATTTTTATTTTGCATTACTCTTGTTTTAGGCAGTATAGTAGTTAGTTTATCTTTGTAAGTTTTTTTATCTTTTGGTTATGTTTGGAAGTTCATGCATATTTTTAGCTTTCTAGTGATTTTTATTTTATCTATGGTTTGCTGAAGGTTTGTCATCATCAAAAAGGGGAATATTGTTGTGTTCCATAGTTTTGATGATGACAAACGCAAACGTTTATTTAACCATGTTTCTCTAAGTGTGATTTAGCCTTATGCTTGTGGAGAAAAATTGAAGGAGAGTTCAATTTGATCAAGTGACTGCAAGATCCTCAAGAGAAGCATGTATGGAGAATACAAATTGATCGTATAAGTATTAGGGTACTTTAGATTGATTTGTAAAGAACAAGGAACAAGTGAAGGAACTCATTAAACTATCTTTGACTACGTAATTGTCATGCATATCTTTAGGCTTTTATCTTTATTTTTGAATATATTAAATCACAAAAAAGATTTTTTTTTATTTCTTCTTATTGTAAAAAGATTTTTTTTTAAAAAAGGAAATTTATCTGTAAAGGTGTTAACTGTTTTCTTTTTCACGTTTTCATTTAGTTTTACTAAGTCAATTTTAGAAATTTATTTTTCTCTCAGTAGATACATGCAGTTGGGCAGTTTCTTGTCTTAGTGGGAGTAGTGGCCTAACTTTAGGGAGTTTAGGGCATCACTACTTAAACTGTCAATGAGAATTTCTATAAATATAAAGAAGTTCTCATTTGGGAAGATGATCAGACTTCACGCAAAAAAAAATCTGAAACTTTAAATCTAAGTCTCTGAGTTCCTTGTCAAGTTCCCTGTTCAATAGAATAATTGTACTTTTTCATTTTAAAGTTGAGGAAAAGGAATTCGAGTGAATTCTTGTAACTAAACTTTGAGTTAAGTTCAGGGGAAGAGAAGAGAAAAGAGAAGAGAAGAGAGAAGGGAAGAGAAAGAGAGAAATGGAGAATGTCCTTTCAATAGGTTTGTATAGAATCGTTGGCCTATTGTGAATTTAATGAGAATATTGAGTCAAAATTCCTAGAGGGTTGAGGTTTTTTCTTCCTATTTGGGCATGGGAAAATTTCCCCGTAGGTCAAAATTTTTGTGTCTCTTCTTTGTTTCTTTGAATTCCTCTTCCATCTATATTTACTCTTATTTTCAAAAATTTGCAATCTCTGTCGTCAACTACAATTCACCTCCCCCCCTTTTGTAGTTCTTCATTCAAAAAATCTTTTGCCAATAAGAAGAAATAAAAAAATCTTTTTGTAATTTTTTAATATATTCAAAAACAAAGATAAAAGTCTAAAGATATGCATGACGGTTACGTAGTCAGAAATAGTTTAATGAGTTCCTTCATTTGTTCCTTGTTCTTTACAAATCAATCTAGAGTACCCTAATACTTATACGATCAATTTGTATTCTCCAAACATGCATCTCTTGAGGATCTTGCAGTCACTTGATCAAATTGAACTCTCTTTCAATTTTTCTCCACAAGCATAAGGCTAAATCACACTTAGAGAAACATGGTTAAATAAACGTTTGTGTTTGTCATTGTCAAAACTATAGAATACAACAATATTCCCCCTTTTTGATGATGACAAATTTTAGGAAAATTATGAGTAAAAATAAAATCACTAGAAAGCTATAAATAGACAAGAACTTGTAAACATAAGCAAAATAAAAACCTACCAAAAATAAACTAACTACTATACTACCTAAAACTAGAGTGATGCAAAATGTAAATAAAATAAGCTAATTACTATAGTACCTAAAATCAGAATGATGCATAATCAAACACAACTACATGAAAACTCAAGCAAAATACAATATATACACCTATAGCGCAACAAGAGAAGTAGGTATTTCGCATGGAGTAATTTCACTCCAAGTGGGACAGAAGGAGGAAAGTGAATTGAATACTCTGCCTCCTAAGCAAGTTGTCGGCCCGTCTCTGATGAGGTGTGACCCTCATCCATTTGTTGCACTATCTACCTAACAAGTGAGTACTGAACAAAAAGATAGGAACTAATGAGTAGGAAAAAAGACAATTAGGATATTAATTGTTTGCCCTGAACTCCCCCCCTTGTCATCAACGAAATCCAAGTAAGGAGCAGCACCAGTTATGGTAAACAATTGTAAGAAATAATTAAAGACACAAGCAAATAGTAAATAATATCAGCCATCCAAAACAAGTTTGAAGTATAGGAGGACGAAACTAAATGGCATTCATAATCCAAAAATAAACTTGTTCCAAAGTGAAAGCACCACAAAAGCAAAAGAAATCCAACAACTAAAAATTGAAGAGGAACAAAAATGACATCAATAATTTAAAGAAAACTAACACCATATGAAAATCCAAGAGGAACAACTAAAATCGAGAGTAATAGTTTAGCAGAGAGTTTTTAGCAAAACAAAGAAAGTGCAACATTGCAAAAGAGAGTTTTATTAGGATGGGAAGTCAGTCAAGGGTCGGCCGACACGGTTTCAAAAACAACTTCATCAATTTTGGCTACCACATAATCCTGACAGGCTTGAATTGAAATAGGAAGAGCTTGTCGAAGATCATCCACATTTGTAGTTAACTTAACCAATTTCTCTTCAAACCCCATTACTTGTTCAATAATCGACCCACATAACTCCTTAATTTCCCCAAGAGTAGAGTCAAATCTCGTCATAGAATATTTGGAAAAACCAAAGCCACCCACACCAGGAGAGGATACAGGGGTATGCGTTCCTTGACAGGAGGAAATAATTCCTCGACAAGAGGAACTTGTTCTGTAGAAAGGGGAACTTGTTCCTTAGCCGGAGGAACAGGGGCAGACATGCCTTCTCCAAAATCCTCCAAAACGACATGTTCCTTCTTAGATGGCCCCGACCCGGTAGTAAGAAGTCGACGGCTTTTTCTCACTGGTCTCTCTCTTCCACTCCCTTTCCCATTGCCCTTCTCCACATCCAATTTCCTTTATTTTTACTGATTCAACTTCCCTCTCAGTAGACTCTATAGGCAGATAATTTGTCACTGCTCCATCTTTAATGTCTAACCTCAAACGTTTTAAAGTAGCACTATTTAATGTATTCTCTGAGGTAAGTTCTAAGGTTGGTTCAGAGGCTAGAGGAACTCCACACTTTCTAAAGATATACGTCAACAGATTGTCGTAGCCAACATACAATTTTTTTTGGATGCAATGAGTGAGATGACTTATCACTTAGGCAGGAAAATTTATTTGAATGTCACTATCCATGCAATAAATTAAGACCATATCCGTTAAGTTGCTTGTGGTTATCTTTTAAGTACAAGGAAGAAGAAAGCGCCATGTCGAGTGAAAGAGAATTTTGTGGAAGGGAGACAGTGTATTTTGGGAGAGAGAATGTTGTTTAGATTGGGCACCTAGAAATTTCAGAATTTGATTATTATCAACACCATCAACATCTAGTTGAACCTTCCCTTTACGGTAACGATCATACCCTTCACAAAGAAACTTAAAACCAAGTTCCTAGTTCCTTGGCATTGAATTTTACCATGGTGCTGTTGACAACGCTCGAAACCATCCCATTTTCACGTTTGAATTTTTGTACAAAATTCATTCAATTCAGGACTATATAAACCCACGTTCCCACAATAACCCATTAACTTCACTCACTTTTGCAATTTAAAGTATTTTTCAATTCTTTCCAATTTACCTCCTTAATCCAAACCATATCCACATAAAATCTAGGAATACCTTTGGTTTGGGGTTGATGGGTGACGAATGCTCCTCAGTTGCGTGCTCAACCACGGGTTCCATTGGTGGTTGTTTTCCCTTAAGGTTATCCCATTATTCTGCTTCGAGGACTCAGATGTCGAATTGTGTGACCCCACTGAATGTTCAGAAGAATCAGAAGGTTCTGAAGAATACGGATTGTGCGAAACTAGAGAAGTAGATCTGGGTTGGTTGATCTGTTTCTTGGAAGTCATGTGAGAGTGAAGTTGGAGTTGTGAAGGTGGAAGAAGGATGGGCGTTTCGGTTTTTTATCTATTATTATTGGAGGGGATGTCAAGGTCTTTGGGGAGATAGCAGGGGGTATTTAAGATGATGAATGTTGCTGATGGAATACGGTGTATATGCGTTCAACCTCTTTTCCTATTTTTTTCTAATTGAAACCGATTTTTGTGAGTAAGAATCTAGTTGGCGAGTTTTGAGGAGAGTTGAAAAGTGGGTAAAACTTATTTGACTTCCTATCCAATTTTATCTCTTTTGAGTTAAGAGATTGACTAATACTCTCTTACTAAAGATAATAAATCAAAGGTAAAGATGATTTTTTTTTAAAGAAACGAAAATAAAAGGAACGAAAGTATTAAAAAAAGATAATAGATATTCAAAGAATACTAAGATTGAACATAAATCATGGAAAGAAAAAAAACTTATTGAAAAAGATTAAATAGAGGAACAAGCACACTTCAGAAAAATAGAAAATATTAAAAAAAACGAAAAGATAAGGAAGGAAAAATAAAATTTGAAGAATTAATAAAGGAACAAGTATAATCTAGAAATGTCCGCCATTTTAGAATTCACCCAAGCACTATACACATAATCATATTTGGAAAATAAGAGTAATGTTATAAAATGTGTGTGAGCTCTAAATATTTCACAATTGTGTGAAAATAAACTCAGCAGTTTTTGCACACTACCACATATTTTTATGAATCAAAAAGGGATTTGTACAGGGGCAACTTAATTAATTCTCATCACCCCTAGTTCCACTCTTATGCTTTCAAACTTATCTTTAGGTAAGGATTTTGTTAGAATGTCAGCAATTTGTTTGTCAGTTTGACATAATTCTACCTTTTCTAACCCTTTTTCTACATAGACTTTCAAGAAGTGGTGTCTTATATGAATATGCTTGACTCTTGAATGATGCACATGATCTTTAGAAATTCAAATAGCACTAGAATTGTCACTGTATATAGGAATGCAATTAAATTAATTCCAAACACTAGTGGAAAAAAAATGCAAGGGCTGCGGTGCTAGGGCTGCGGTTCATTGCAAAACGCAGCCCTTCACTATTAAGGGCTGCGGTTAACCCAAAACCGCAACCCTTTATAGTGAATGGCTGCGGTTAGCCCAAAGCCGCAGCCCTTTAGTAAAGAAGGGCTGCGGTTTTGAGCCAACCGCAGCCCTTTATCATTAATTCTCGGTGGGTGAAGGCCGGGCCACTTTTAAATGAACGGGTAGGCAGCAAAGTGAGCAAACCTCACATTTATCTCTCTCTCATTCGGTGGCTAGGGTTTCCATCCTCTCACAAATCTTCACACCACCACACCCCCTCTCCTCCTTCGTCTCTCGTCTCTCCTCTGGGCTCTCGTATCACCACCACGAACATTCGTCGCTCACACCACCATACCACCTCTTTCGTCTATCACCACTCACCGCATCATCTATCTCCTTTCATCCTTCTTCGCCGGTTGGTGGTTGGCTGGGGAGGGCTCGCGAGGGTTTAGGGTTCGCAAGGGTTGGATGTTCGCAAGGGTCGCCGTGGTTACTGCTCGCCTCCGCGTCTGCCGCTGGTTGTTGGTCGCGCCGCAAATTCGACGTCATCGGCAAAAAACGCAAAGGCGAAGAATGTCGTATTGGCCAGGCTCGAGCTCGCGCCATTGAAAAGGCACTCTTTTTTTCTCGTCTCCTCGAATTTGGTTGAATTTAAATGAAATTATTGTTGCTTACTTTTTTTTTTTTTTTACTGTGAAATTAATGGGGATGAACGAGAGGAAGAAGACGCTGCTTGTAGGAATACGAGCAAAGTGGGAAGGCTTACGTGTTTGTAGATAAGCGAATCGGGGAGCGGGATGATGCTCTTGGCGAGTTTGATAAGGCTATTTTGCGTTCCCGGGCGCGAGCGCCAGGTATATATACTTCCGTTCTTTA
Source organism: Beta corolliflora (assembly GCA_947648045.1). Lineage (NCBI taxonomy): Eukaryota > Viridiplantae > Streptophyta > Magnoliopsida > Caryophyllales > Amaranthaceae > Beta > Beta corolliflora. The sequence goes on along the minus strand of CANSZD010004083.1, from coordinate 129,065 downwards.
TTAATCGAGAGACGAAGTTACTATAATTAGGTATGCAGTGATTAATAGTAGTAAACTTCCATAAAAGGGAATTGTAGTGATCAATTTTTTTTTGGGATAATTGAATTGGGTTGTTTTGACATGAAGGTTGTTGTGTGCTTATTCATGATCTGTGTCTTCAATCTTATATGGTAATGGTATTTGTTCTGGGATGGGGGTTGAAGATTAGTAGCTGAGAGAAGGAAACAGTTTGTTGAGCTCTACAAATACAATAGTAGACTATGTGCTGGGTTGTTCAGTAATGTTAGACCTTCTCAATTGAGGTAGTGGTAGCTTATAAGCTGAGCGGTGGGGAGGTTGTTGTTTTTAAAACTTAGTTGGGTGAATATAGGATTTTCAGATGAACTGGTCTTTATGCACCAAAGCAAATTGTTTTTTGGAAATTTTCATTCAAAATTTGAAATTCAGACTAAGTCTTTGTTGAAGGCAATCTTGCCATTAGGCTCTGTCAAAAATGTAAGGCTGTTTTGAGGATCCTGGAGCGTAGACATAGAGTAACAAAGTAGCAACACCTATGACGTCTTTAGGAATTGAGATGGTAGATGTTTATTTACATCAGGAACCCAAACTATAGTTGTTACTTGTTGCGATTCGCAAAGATGCCGAGCTGGAAATCTGATGATCTGAACTTTGTTCGCAACACTTATTTAGAGAGATATTTGAATGTCCACCAATATCCATTTATTGCGTAACTTAATGGATACAACATCCTAGAATTATGGGTAAAACCAAAATATAAAGCCGACACAAACTGAATTATGAAAGCTATAGGATAGAAACATGTCAATTTAGTAGATGAAGTTCTTACCAAGTACCGATCCCCACCTAAATAATGGATTCTTCGAACAGTGATAATGCATGTTGATTGTTTGAAACAGAATTACAACTACGTCTGCTCTTCCTACACTCCCTCAGAACTATGACAAAAAGGAGTTGATTAGTTTACCTCAATGTTATGGAAAATGTTAAAAAGGAGTTGATTAGTTTACGTCAATGTTATGAAAGCTTGCGGCTTGGGTGATGCTGCTACTGTTGTAGGTAAGATGATTTGTGCCTTTCTTTTTTTACTGGTTGCCCTTTTCCACTTTCCACATTACTTTTTACACCTTGACTACTTTATATTCTATCATGATATGATTTTTATGGTGTTCGTAACTCCTTTAACTGGTGTGATTTCATCCAATTCAATGCTTCTCTCTTTTTTTTTGACATGAATTTCATACATCTATGTAGTGAACTGAATGTATGGTACATAAGTACCACTGTTTATGATTGGAGATTTTTTTGTTATTTGAGTAAGCCTACTTTTGATGGGAGCTTTTTGAATAAATTATAGGTTGTCGACTTCGGACAACTTGCTCCTGACAATTCAAGAGAAGATAAAATGGGTTGATACCATGAGTGAGATGGACAAGAAACATAAAAAAGAAGTTGAAGGCATGTGATGGAGTGGTTACGAACTGCTGGTTTTGGACAGTGGCAACCTGCACGGATATCTGCAATTGAATATGACTGGGCTTAGTTTTTGGACCATTGTCAATCTCCAACCTTTACAAACATGGCAAAAGTTAAAAGTCCCATGAATCTGTGTTTATTATGTATGTTTATTCGTATTTTTTTCTCTATTTTTGTATAAAAAACATAATTCGTAATGAAAAATGATACTTTTATATATATAACTGTTTGGGAACATTTAGGATTAATAAAATGCAAAAAAAAAAAAAAAGGGCTGCGGGCCTGGGCAATAACCGCAGCCCTTGGTGGGTTAAGGGCTGCGGTTAAGGTCCAAAACCGCAGCCCTTAACCCACCAAGGGATGCGGTTTTTGTCTTGACCGCATCCCTTAACGAGCTAAGGGCTGCGGTTAACAACCGCAGCCCTTCCTAAATGCTAAGGGCTGCTAGTCTAATGGCTGCAGTCAAAAAACGCAGCCCTTGGGCCCCTTTTGACCGCAGCCCTTGGGCTTTTTTCCTCTAGTGAAAGTCACATACCTGTTGTTTTATCCAGAGTACTTGAGAGAAACATGCAGCAGCTGCTACGTATTTTGTTTCTACAGTAGATAGAGCAACTGTATTTTGCTTTTTGGAACTCCATGACACAAGATTTTGTCCTAGGATCTGGACCATTCCCGAAGTACTTTTGCAGTTCACCAAATCTCCAGCATAGTCAGCATCAGCATATCCTCTATATAGTTTTTCATTCACGCTTTTACCATTTGGATCCTCATCTAATCTTGTACCTTCATGTTGGTTGTATCCTTTCACCACAAGTCTAGCCTTGTTCTTGATGATGGTTCCAAGCTCATCCAGGTTATTTTTAAAGACCCACTTAAGTCCAATGACCTTCTGTAATTCTGGTTTCGGTTCAAGGTGCCAGATTTTGTTTTTTGAAATTCGTGGAGTGTGTCCTCTGTTTCATGAGGAACTTGTTCCTGTTCGACAGGAACTCGTTCCTTGTGCTTTTTAGGAACTTGCTCCTCATCTTCATGAATAGATAGTTAGCCCTATCTCGAAATCATCATCATAATCTGGTTCCTGCATCAAATTAGATTCACTGAAAATAATATAGACACTTTCCTCTACACACATAGTTCTTTTATTATAAACTCGATAGGCTTTACTGCTAGAAGAATATCCTAACAAGACTACTTTATCACTTCTACTATCAAACTTACCTAGATTATTTTTACCATTTTTATGTACAAAGCATTTACAACCAAATGTATGTAAGTGAGAGATATTAGGTTTTCTTCCCTTAAAAAGTTCATAGGGTGTTTTCATTGATATTGGTCGAACCATGACCCTATTGATAATATAACATGTAGTGTTTACTGCTTCTACCCAAAAATTCTTTGGAAGTCCATTGGCTATAAGCATAGTCCTAGCCATGTCCTCCAAAGTGTGATTCTTCTTCTCAACAATTCCATTTTGTTGAGGAGTCCTTGGGGGTCAAAAATTATGATCTAATCCCTCTATACTGCACAAATCATCGAACTTGGAGTTATCAAACTCCTTTCCATGGTCAGATCTCAAATGTTTCAGTTTATAACCACTAATCCTTTGAACCATTTTAGCAAAAATAAAGAATTCGTCAAGTACTTCATCTTTGCTAAGGAGAAAGATAACCCAAGTAAATCTAGAAAAATCATCAACAATAACCATTACATACCTCTTACCTGACCAACTTTCAATGCGCATGGAACCACACAAGTCCATATGAATTAACTCGAAAGGACTTTGTGTACCGACTATTTTCTTTGGTTTGAACGAGGATCTCACATAGGGGTGGCAATTGGGCGGGGCGGGTGCGGAGGATGGTACCTCCACGCCCGCACCCGCATTAAATTCTCATCCCCATCCCCGCGCCCACCACCCATTGCGGGGGAAAATTCCAGATCCATCCCCGCCCCACCAAGTACGTATTTATACCCATCCCCGCCCCACCACCCGCATGGGTACCCGCACCCGCTTCTACCCGCATCGTACTCACTTCATCCCCACCCCACTACCCGCATGGGTATCTGCACCCGCTTCGCACCCGCGTCATACCCACATATTTATATTTTACAAGATAAAATCATTAATAATATAAGTATATAAATAGAATTTTAATAATATATATGTGGGGTGGGCGGGGGTGGGGCGGGGATGAGGCGGGTATAGCATAAAATCCGCACCCGCTCCACCACCCATTGCGGGTAGGATTTTAATCCCCATCCCCGCCCCATCCCCACCAAACCTAGACCCATCCCCGCTCCACTTGGGCGGGGATGGGGCGGGTCTCCTACTTGACCCGCCCCACTGCCATCCCTAATCTCACATGCTTACCTTTTGCACAAGCATCACAAACACTGTGATCAATGAATTTAATTGTAGGAAGGCCTACAACCAAATTCTTTGTACTTAATTTATTTAGCAATGATAAACTTGCATGACCATAGCGTTTGTGCCACAATTGTGGGTCTTCATCCATAACACTTAAGCACGTTAGACTGCTTTTGGGAACTTGGTTGAGGTCTACAATGTAAGTGTTCCCCTTCCGAGTTCCTTCCATGATCTTGTTCCCTGTAACTGCGTCATTTACAGAACTCATTAGTAAACTTCACAAGATTTCCTTTATCGCAAAACTGAGAAATACTTAATAAATTATGCTTTAAACCCTCGACTAAAAAAATATTATCAATGGAGTGAGACTGTGACTTTCCAACCTTACTAGTAGAAACAATTTCACCTTGAAGGTTGTCACCAAAAGTCACAGTTCCTCTATGGTATGCTGAAAGTGAGAGGAACTTTGATTTATCTCCAGTCATATGTTTAGAACAACCGATGTCGAGGACACAGATGTTGTTCTCCCTCACTTCTGCTTGCATCCACAAGGATTAGTTAGTATCGAGAACCTAGTCTTGCTTGGGTTCCTTTAAGGGACTTAATTCAATATTTTTCTTCCAAACCATCTTCGCATAAGAAACATTTTTCTCAATGTGTTCCTTTTTGGAGGAACAATTGGCAACTATGTGTCCTGAGTTCCCACAAAAATTACACACAGAGATTGTGGAAGATTCACATACTTTTTCTTTTTATTCTTTTTCTTGTGATTAATTCCTAGTCCCTTCTATCTTTATTTTGGAACTTGTTGATCCAACTCACTACAACAAGAAGTTTGTTGTTGTTCCTTAGAGAAGCCAATTCCTTTTGCAATTGAAGATTTTTCTATAAAATCATTTCGTAATCAACTTTAAGCTTTTCAAAACTTATCGAGGAAATCTGTTAAGGAACCGCTCCTTCAGGAACAATTAACTTAAGTTCAGCAAGTTTTCATTCTTCACCTTTTCAAACGCTTCTTGAGTGATTCTATTTTTGTCTAAAAGCTTGAAGAACCGGTTTTCAATATCAAAATTTAAAGTACTTAACCAAGTTAAATGTTCTTTATAAGTCCTTAAAGTAATTTCAATATGTTCCTTGTTTAAACACACTTCTTTATAATCATCAAAAGTTTCAATTAACAATTTTAGAAGTTGTGTTTTATCCAAATTATTTAGTTTCCTTTCAATAGAAAAACTGCTTACCTCTAGTGCAGGTTGTTCCTCCTGATCATCAAGTTTGGCCATAAAGCAGAGATGGGCGGTTTCTTCTTCAGGTTGCTCGAGTTCCTCTTCAGAGTCTGACTTACCCGAAGTTGCGGTCATTGCTCTTCTCATGTCAGTCTTAGAGAATGATTTATGTTGATCTTTGCCTTTTCCTTTGAATGTTTCCTTGGCTTTCCCTTTTCCCTTCTCAATCTCCCAGTGGGGACATTCTTTAATAAAATGTTCTAATCCACCACACTTATGACAAGTCATCTTTGAGGACATCTTGGAGGTCTTTCCCTTTGTTCCCCCCTTAGATTGTTGATTTAGAACAACCTGAATGTCCTCACAACCATGACAGCATCCTCCTCATCAGTTTCCGATTCATCTTGTTCCTCAGACTTCAGAGCAAGTGCTTTTGACTTGGTGTTTTCAGCCTTGAGTTCCTAGATGCAACTCATGGGGTCATCAGTGAACCTGCAAGTTGCTCAAGATTGAATTTTGTGAAATCTTTGGTCTCTTGCAGTGCCGTGACTTTGGCCATCCACTTTTCATCTTGAGGCGACTCCGAAGCACCTTACGTACCTATTCCTCAGGTGAAACAACTTTTCCAAGGGATTTCAACTCACTAATAATATTAGAAAAGTGAGTAATCATATCTTGAATTGACTCTTTAGGTTTCATCTGAAATAGTTCATACTTAATGCATCAGTAAGTTAATTTTCGATCTTTTTACTTCGCTAGTTCCTTCATGGGTTATTTCAAGAAGTTCCCACATTTGCTTTGCAGTTTTGCATCCCATGACACAATTGTGTTCATGGGGTCCAAGACCACAGTGCAATAACTTTTTAGCCAAGTTAGTCATTTTCATTTTTTTCATAATCATCTTGATCATATTTAGAAAACAGTTTAGGAACAACCCCACCTTTATCATTTTTAGTTGTAACTTCAAAGCCACTAAATTCAATTACTCTCCATACCTGATAATTTTTAGCTTTGATGTAGATCTGCATGTAGTTTTCCAGTATGGATAGTTCTTACCGTTGAACATGGGTGGACGTTGGGTTGAGTACCCTTCTACAAGCCATTCTGACATCGTGTTCATTTTTCCAGGAACTTTTCCTCAGGGTTGCCTGAATTCTGAAGGACCCCGCTCCACCACTTGTTAACAAAATGAACAACTATTGATAGGACCGTACCTTCTCCCATTCTCTCTTTCTCTTCTCTTCTCTCTTCTCTTCTCTTCTCTTTTCTCTTCTCTTCCCTTGAACTTAACTCAAAGTTCAGTTACAAGAATTCACTCAAATTCCCTTTAATGAAAAAGTACAACTTATCTATTGAACAAGGAACTTGACAAGGAACTCACAGACTTAGATTTAAAGTTTCAAAATTTATGTGTGAAGTCTGATAATCTACCCAAATGAGAACTACTTGATGTTTGTAGAACTTCTCATTGACAGTTTAAGTGTAGTGATGCCCTCAACTCCCTAAAGTTAGGCCACTACTGTAACAGCTAGTAAATAATGAGAATTTAACATGAGATTAAGGAACCTTAAGTCATGGAAATTAGAATCTAATTGTGATCGTATGTAGACAATACGTACGATAAGTGTATGTGAAAATAAGATGTGGATAATTTATGCTTATGTGTAATTGTTGTCTAGAAGAGAAAAGATATAATAAATACATTATTAATTTAATAAGAATATGAATAATGATTTGTGTGAGTACTAGGATCGACATTTTATTACATAAAGATTCGTAATTATGGGAATTGGGAAAGGTCGTGATAGGAAATTAAGAATCGACCGCTAAGCATGTTAACGGGCACGGTTAATAGAAGGGATAATTGGAGTTTCCTTAATGAATGGAGTTAGGTAAATCAAGGAGATCTATGTTAAGGATATTTGGATTAGAATAATCACCTTGTGGGGCTTTAGACCACTAATCTAAGGTATATTACTAAATTGGGAATCATATTAAGAAGAACTGAATTTTTTGGACTGCACTAAGTGGAGGAATGACCTTCTTAATGACCCTAAGGTGGACGACTGAGGCTGAAGGGATACAACTACACCTTCCTTATATAAACCTCCCCATTCCACATAATTTTCATCACCAAATTCGGACAAAAACACTCTGCCCAAAACCCTTCTTTCCTTCCCTCCCCTGCTCGCCATTTCTGGCGGTTCTGGCCAGCTTCCCTTTGCTTGTCTTCTTTCGAATTTTTCTTTCATAAATTCTGCATGCAAGGCTTGATTCTTATTCTATATATATAGGAGCATATTGGGCAGCAAGGAAATCACCATTTCGAAGCCAAGAAGTTAAGGAACTAGAGCCATCTTTCCCAACCAAGCAAACAGTAAGTATAGTGAAAGTTTTAAGTCAATTCAAGTACTTCCTTTGGGTATTTTCTTATGAAATTTTTTGTGGGTATAAACTTGTGTTTTAGGATTCCAAAGAAGTAAGAATCACATCTTAAGGAGAAGAAGAAGTCGAGCTACACTAATTACAAACTAAGGTATGCAAAATCAATCCCTTTGGAGAACAAGTATTGTGGGAGTTATTAGATGTATTTTTGAGCACGAATTTGAGGACGAATTTTTGGTTTGAATGACTATTAGCTACTGCATATTGATGTTAATTAAGTATAAACCTTTGCATGTTGGAAAACAAATGAATTTGGGTTCCTTTCTTACACTAGGTCGGTTAAGGGTGCGTGTAAACCTTTTTTTCGGGAGGATTTGTGTTTACTAGTATTTTGGATGGTATTGGTGTGATTATGCAGTAGGTTAGATGAGGAACAAGATGTTACATGTATATATGTCAATGGTTAAAAAGAACCTCTTGTGTTAGTGGTGGAATTATTACACTAAAGAAGGTGTTAGAAGCCTTTCTACTATGTGATTTTTACAAGGAATGCACTTGGTTTGTAGGAAGGATGTAAAGGAAATTTTTGCAATGAAACTTTGATGATGAAGTACTGTGTTTCAATAAGTGTATTTTGTTAAGAGTTGTTACCTCAATTCATAATACCATCGATATGGAGAAAACTATTTAAAACACATTTTTAAGAGCAATTTAAGCTCGGTTTTCTTAGAATGTTTTCGCGGAAGGAATTTCTTTGCCATAATTCGAGATTTGCAGTAGGTTGAAGGTGATTTTACCTACATTAACCAATAATAATTTCCAACTAAAGTTTTGGTTAAAAGAAATTCTCCTTTACATACTCAAAACCTCCTTTTTCACTTGCCTTAATTCGGATTTTACTTAAATAGTTGAGTGACATGGTTTGGGTGATTTCCTAAGGTTGTTTTGCATCTCATTTATCATGTAACTACTGCCCTAAATCCACCAATCCATCCTTACCAAATTTCTTGGGAAGTTTTACAACTTATGTTAGAAACGGAATTTACGAACTGTTTTAGTAAACTGTGTTTATTTTTAGTGATTCTGAATCTGTTTTCGCGTAGTGAAGAGGAGTGTGTGTGTTTATGTGAGAGGACATGTCCTATAAAAGCTTGCAAGCGAGTAAATAGTAGGAGCCTAGCTCCGAATTGTGTGGAGGCCTGCACCTTGGTGCACCTCAATGTGTGATCTCTTCTTCCTACGCAATAATGTATATGATCAGTTAAACTTGTGTTCGTATTTGAACGTTACCAATGAACTTGTTGAGCATTGATACTTGTAATCTCGTGACAAAGACATTTTTGCCAAAAATAATAATTTACATATGAAATGTTGGAGTAAGTCCACTCTTTATTTTCAGCCACCATAATTAGTTTTGGATTGATTTGCATACCAGCGTAAGCTAATTTTGTTCTGTGAACCTGTCCTGGTGGAGGCAGACTTTTGTGCAGGATTTAGCAAGCTAAGGTAGACAGATGAAAGCTCTAGAGAAATGATATATCAGCAATCATAGCATACCAAAGCTTGAACATGATCATCTTTTGGAACTTAACTTTTCTTTTGTGAAGAACGCTTAAACGTACATTGTGTTAAATTATGGGCCTGTAATAACTAAACTCTATTTTGTATAATGTATGTTTTTTTTACATTGCTCGTAGAGTCAACTCAGCCATATTAATGGGTTGACTCAAGCAGGTAACAGCCTCCGTACCATTTTTACTATGATTTGCTTCCGCTAATGCTAATAAGTATAACTTTAATTGGATTTAGAGAAAGATAAGTCGGTGGGCTGTTACAACTACCCCACTAAGACTATAAACTACCCAACTGCATGCATATATTGAGAGAAAAATTAACTTCTAAAATTGACTTAGTAAAACTAAATGAGAACGTGATAAAGAAAACAATTAACACTAAGGATGCTGGGAGTGTACCTGAAAGGCTATTTCTAAATAGGTTTAGTGTATCCAATGGCAGCTCACCAGACTGTTGATTGCCATTGAATAAAAGGATGGAAAGAGATGACAGAGCAGTCAACTTTACTGGAATATTGCCCCATATCAGGTTGTTGCTTTCTAAGAAATCAACAAGATTATCGACGGAAATGTTGGATGGTGTTCCAGCCCAATCCAAGTCTTGGGCCAGAGCCAGCAAGAAGGGCCCAAGAGTAACAAGGGTACTCACCTATCAACCGTGTTTGGCATAATTACGGAAATGCCCTCACTAGGAAAAACGGACTCATCCCGATGACGTCATCATTTATCCGTACACTTTGATTCTCCTATAAAAGGAAGGCAAATTCTGACAATGAAGGTACGTTCTACAGAGCATTTGGACTGTAGTAAACAAAAAGTACAAATTCTCTCTCTAGATATGAGCTGACTTAAGCATCGGAGGGGCTTTCCCGGGTCGACCCCCCGGGTTAGTAACTCGTGCTCATTTTTACAGGACTCGACAGGACCACGACTCAAGCCATAACCGCTCAGCTAGGCGAGCAGTTGTAGGCCCCCTACTCACAAGTTCTCGAAGTGGGAACAGTTTTGCGCCGTCTGTGGGAACTCGACAACAGCCATGGCCGGAACTCGACGTGGAACTAGCAGTCGTCAGAACCATCAACAAATTCCTCCTGTCGAAGGACAGTGAGACAGTGAGCGAGCACTCGAGCAAGCACCACCAGAACAACAGGTGGTCGAGCGGAACAATGGCATAGTAACCCGACATAAGTTCGGTCGAGTCATGGAGCAGCTCACGACTTCTCTCGGGGTTCAGGTACAGCAGCTGGGTAACCTCTTACTCAACTAGCTCGCAGCTCCTACTTCTGCCCTTCCCCCACCAGTCGCCCCACAATAGGTCGAGCTGGTTGGAGGAAGAGCTCAGAGGGTGAGGACAGACACCCCAAGGACCCTCGACCATGACTCTGACAACAACTCAGATGCGAGGCGTCATGGAGGTAATGCGCGCACTCCGTTGCGTAATGTCAGACCTAATGACCCCATCCTTCGTTCGGTCACCCCCATTGGGGCAGATGTCAGGCGAAGGGAGGCCATTCGCCCTAGCCGTTCCGAAGCCAGCAAGAGCAGGGCATCGAGGCTCCCTAACCGGGACCATGCAGATGCTCGAAACATCATCGAGAGAGACAGTTCCACAGCGGGGTCGATGCTAGGAGGATCCTTGACCAGCGACGAGAGGAGAGGGCGAGGACCGAGTGCCCGAGGACCGACATAGCCGCCTCATCAAGCCTAGCTAGCACGAGGGGCACTCGAGGGGAACGACAATGCGCAGCCCTCAGCGCTCGGAGGTAGGTCAGTCCAAGAGGACTCAGAGGGATCGTTCGCCGGTGGACGAGGGAACCCGCAAGGGGTCGAAGTTGTCACATAAGACACCCTTCAGTCAGGAGATCATGGACACCGTCGACCCCTGGAAGGTGAAGGTACCGCACATTGAGCCCTATGATGGGACTACTGATCCCGAGGAGCATTTGGCAGCATACAAAACCAACATGGCTGTCTAGACGGGGAATGAGGCTTCATGGTGCAAGTATTTCCCCACAACGCTTAAGGGGATTGCTCTGACTTGGTTTAGCGAACTATCGTCAGGGATCGTCACGAGCTTCGATGTACTCGAAGATCTGTTCCGCTCTCACTTCATCGTGGCAAAGAGGCATCGAAAGACAACGCTCCAACTCATGGCCTGTCGACAGGAACCTAACGAATCTTTGAAAGCCTTTGTCGACAAGTTCGATAAGGAATGCTTGAAGGTGTCGAACCTTGAAGACAGTTAGGCATATACTGCATTCCTAGCCGGACTCGCGTCTGGCGTATTCAAGAGAGACTTGATCTATGAGGAGGTCGAGTCTTACATCAAAGCTATGGAGAAGGCGCGGCGGTTTATCTATGCTAGCGAGATCAACAACTCGAGGGAGCAGACCTCGAAAGGGAAAGGTAAAGAACCAACTCCCACTCAGCAGAAGGATTCAAGGGGTAAGCGAACGGATGATAACATGGACAAGGGCTCGAGGTCCCGCAGTTATCGAGATGATGGCAATGACCCAAAATTCAACGCAAACAGGCAGGAGATCTTCTTGGCCATTAAGGATATGAACGTCCTGCCCGCCCCCATACCAATAAGAACGTCGATGAATCGTCGCAACCAGAAGCTGTGGTGTGAGTTTCATCGCGAGTGTGGGCACACGACCAGGGATTGTCGCGAACTAAAAGAGGCCTTGGACAAGCTGGCAAGCGAAGGAAAAATCAACACATACTTGTCAAAAAACAGGCCAAGAGACAAACCGGCTGTCGAGGCTACCCCTGCGCGGAGCAATGATACTGAACATATGGTGCAGGTCATCGTGGGAGGATTTGCCTCAGGAGGAACCAGCGAAAAGGTGAGGAAACATCATCTTGATGATCTTCGACATCAGGCCCTCGAGGTAGGAAATGGCTCCTCACCGGAATGCCCCAGAATGGTGTTCGACTCCGCATCCTCTCGCCCTATAACTACCCCGCATGACGACCCGCTGGTCGTCAAAGTAAAAGTGGCAAACTCAGCTATTGAGAGGGTCCTGGTGGACACAAGTAGCTCGTTGGACGTAATGACGCTCGAATGCCGTGAGAAGCTCCACTACTCGAAGAACGAAGTGACCCCCATGCATCATCCTTTGATAGGGTTCGGCGGTCATCCCACGGTTCCCGTAGGAACCATACGACTACCTGTACGGATTGGGGAGAAAGGAGGCGGTCGACATCTGGTTGTCGACTTCATAGTGGTTGACATGCTGATGCCCTATAACATCATCCTTGGTCGACCCACTCTAAACAAGATCAAAGCAGCTGTTTCCACTTATCAGCTGTTGGTTCAGTTCGAAGCTGATAATGGGGCAGTTGGGAAGGTGTATGGGAATCAGAAAACAGCAAGGGAATGTTATACAAACAGCCTTCGAGGCTCGCAAACGGCCTCACCGGCCGAGAGAAAAAGAAAAGCCTCAGAGGAGCAGACAGCGGTCGGCATGGATGTGTACATGACAGAAAACCCAAAGCATTATAGCCGACCACGACCCGTCGAGGGTAATGAGGAAGTTCAGATTGACAGTGATCCGTCTCATACAGTTCGAGTTGGGAATGCCTTGCCGGCTTGATTGAAGGAGGATATCACGCGAGTGCTAAAAGAGTACCGGGATACCTTTGCCTTCACCACGAACGAGATGCCGGGGGTCAATCCTGAAGACATGGTGCATAAGCTGAACATTCGGAATGACTGTCGGCCTATCAAGCAGAAGTTAAGGCACCAAGGACAAGAAAGGAAGGAAGCAGCAACAACTGAGATCAAAAAATTGCTCGAGGCAGAATTCATTCGAGAATGCCAGTATTCTGACTAGCTCGCGAATTTAGTCTTGGTTCGCAAGCCTAATGGGACTTGGCACATGTGTGTCGATTTCACCGACATAAATAAGGCCTGCCCAAAGGACGACTTCCCACTTCCCAAAATTGACAGTCTGGTCGACTCGACTGCAGGCCATGCTCTCTTCAGCTTCATGGATGCTAATGCTGGGTATCATCAGATCCCTATGGCAAGGGAGGATCAACCCCACACCGCCTTCATCACAAATCAAGGGGTATATTGTTATCAGGTTATGCCATTTGGCCTGAAGAATGCAGGGGCGACCTATCAGAGGCTCGTGAACAAAATCTTCGAGCCCCAGATTGGAAGGAACGTCGAGGTCTATGTTGACGATATGATTGTGAAGAGCAAGGCCATCGATGATCACGCCACAGACCTCAGAGAGACCTTCGAGGCGCTCAGGAAGTATAATATGAAACTTAACCCGAAGAAATGTGTCTTCGGTGTTAAGGGAGGTAAGTGCCTGGATTTCCTAGTAGACGAGAGAGGTATCGAGGCAAACCCAGCAAAAGGTTCAAGCCATCGTCAACATGACATCACCTCGGTCGGACAAGGAGGTCCAGCGCCTAACCGGATGCATGACCGCCTTGGGACGATTCCTCTCGAGGTCAGCGGACAGAAGTTTGGCCTTCTTCCGAACTTTGAAGCGAGCGACTTTTAAATGGGATGAGGAGGCCGAGGCCACATTTCAGGAGCTCAAGCAACATCTCGCGTCACTTCCAAAGCTAGTCTCTCCCTTTCCGGAGGAGTTACTCTACTTATACTTAGCAATTTCTGAATATGCTTTGAGCGCCGTGTTGGTCGCAGAGCGAGACAAGGTTCAACACCCAATCTACTTTGTCAGCCATGCTTACAGGGGGCAGAGTTGAGGTACTCCAACATCGAGAAGATTGTGTATGCGCTCGTCATCGCCAGTCGAAAGCTCAAACCATTTTTCCAGGCGCATCAGATTAAAGTCCTAACCAGACAACCTATAAGGAAAGTCATCGAGGGTCATAATCACTCTAACAGGATGACAGAATGGGCTAATCAGCTATCAGATTACGGCCTCGAGTACGAACCCTGAAGAAGCATTAAAGCTCAAGCCCTCGCGGATTTTATTGTTGAATGCACGAACCGACCCCTCGCTGAGTCAGAAGGATCGTGGTTGGTCCATGTCGATGGGTCGTCCCAGAAGGGAGGGGCAGGTGCGGGCATTCGAATTCAGACAGACAGAGGAGAGAAGCTTGAATACGCGGTTAAATTCGCGTTCGCCGCATCAAATAATGAGGCTGAGTACGAGGCTCTGATCATGGGATTACAAATGTGCTTGACTGCAGGGGCTCGATGTGTTAAGGTAAAATCAGACTCGCAGCTAGTCGTGGGTCAGGTTAAGGGAGAGTTCGAAGCGAAAGAGGACAACATGGAAATGTACTTAGCCAAAGTACAAGATATTATCACCAAGTTCAGCGATTTCCAGCTTGATCATGTGCCGCGATCCGACAACAACCCAGCAGACGCTCTGTCGAGGCTGGCGAGCACAGCTGACTCACTCGAGCCACGAGTAATCACATGGGAAGTTGTAGACACATAATTGTGTCTCCCCATTTAAGGATCCGATGATGAAACATACCATGGTCTTAATTGGTCCGATCCAAGGGCAGAGCAGTCCGAAGAGCCATTCAAAACCATTTCGAAAAGTGTTAAAATCCTATTTTAAAGCCCAATTAATTATTCATGATAATTAATTGTATTTGAGCCAATACTTTGAAAAGCCCAATTAATTGATAATTAATTGATTTATTTTAATAAATAAATATTTTTCAAAAGATATTTTTTATAAGTTAAAATCAGATTTTATCCCGTAAAATCAGATATCCATAATTAAAGGATAAAAGAAATCTTTTTAAACGCGTTCTAAATAAGGCTGGCAAAGGCACAGCATGAGCCAGGCTGGTGCGCCTAGCGCACCAAACTGCGCCTCGCGCAGCGCCTTGCGCCTGGCACACGTCTATGCGTCAGGCGTAGCTCTGTACACTGTGTCAAGTGCACTAATCTGCACTTGACACGTGGATTTCTGACTCATTCAGAGTCCTGCGTCAAGCGCGGCTCTCTGCTTGAGACGCGGATTTTCTTTCTTATCTTTTTTACAAGCGCGTACCACGTGTACACTTTTTATTTGTCATGCCACGTCATACGCTTGCCACGTTAGCTGCGCTAGACGCAGCCAGCGCGTGAGGCGCAGTGCCGTTTTCCCTATAAATAGGCCTGTTTTCCGTACAGATTTAAAGACGGATTTTCTCACATAACACTCGACGAATACTTTACGAATCTCTCTACAAACTATACAAAATTCATACCTTTCAAAACACAAAATACATTCAACCTACATACTTTCAGACATTCAGATTTTCAGGCTTCACGATTGCTCGTCCCGAAGGTTGTCAATCTCGCAGACCCAAGCCACAGTATAATCCCAAGAGTCCTTAAATAAATTATTTTTTATACTGAAGTTACTAACAATTTTCTTTCCTGATGTAGATCTTTAATGTAAAATCGCTATACTGTATATTCTAACCCTTTTTCTATATTTTCTTTTATTTTATTTCATTATTATTCATGCCTTTGTATATTATATGCCTGCCTGATCATTCTATGCATATTATATGATTGTCCTGCTTTATTGCTTTTATCACCCACATGTTATTATTGTTAATAAAGACCTAAAGAACTGTTCTAACATTAATCAGATTAATTTGGACAACCTATTAGGTTCCCTGTAATATTGATTGCCTAATAACATGTCACTAAAAATAGTCTTTTTATGTGTTTCCTGAACCTACTTAGACTAAATATTTTTAGGGTGTTTAAAACATTGTTTGATTATTCTTTGGCATAAAATCTGTTATGAATCGATATTTAGTAGAGGCCAACTTTGGGCGAATGTGGTTCATTATGACTATATTCGTACCCTCACCCCCGAACTCAATCTTTGGTTCATTTTGACCATCTATAGAGTTAGGACGGGGAAATCTACATTGGATAATTTGTCCCTATGATTTTCCTATATCCAATTAGGTTTATGATTCATCCTAAATATAATTGTTGGCGACTTCTTTCAAAACAATTTTCAATAAAACCTTAACAGTGGGGTAGTCAAATCTAATACGCGCTCACACCGCGTAGGCGAAATAAAAACACGCCTACAGAAGTCTTGCAGCAACCAAGCATCAATCAGACAGTCGAGATGGTCTTGGATCGGGGTGATACGTGGATGGATTAAATAATAAAGTACTTGACAGATGGGTCACTACCTCAGGACGAAAAACATGCTGACCGAGTGCGCAGCCAGTCGAAGTGGTTCCTGATCTACGAAGGGAAGTTATACAAGAAGTCGTACACGCACCCCCTGCTGAGATGTGTGACCCCCGACGAGGGAGACTATATCCTTCATGAAATTCATCAAGGTGCATGTGGCAGTCAGCAGGGGACTCGCACCATAGCTGGCAAGGCACTTCGAGCCGGTTACTACTGCCAAGTGCGAACAATGTCAATGGTATGCCGACATTCCTCAACAACCTGCCAGCAGTCTTACAGCCATCCAGCCAACGCTACCCTTCGACAGGTGGGGCGTGGACTTGCTCGGACCATTTCCAGCGGCAATGGGGCAGGGCCGATTTCTCATCGTCGCTATCTACTACTTCACTAAGTGGGTCGAAGCCGAGCACCTGACAACTACAGGCAGTTTGACAATAAACCAACGAAGGAATACTGCGCTCGATTCGGAATCCAGACGAGGTTCACAGCAGTCATTCGACCTCAGTCGAATGGACAAGCCGAGGTAGCAAACAAAATAGTCCTTCAAGGACTCAGATTAAAGCTTGAAGGGGCCAAAGGTTCTTGGTTGGATGAACTCCCAGGAGTTCTGTGGTCGACTCGAACCACGGTGAAGGAGTCGACCGACCATTCGCCCTTCCACCTGGTTTATGGGTCTGAGGCTGTGCTGCCAATCGAGGTCGGGATACCCTCCCCTCGAATCACATTCTATGATTACGATGATAACGAGGTAAAGAAGCCAGTAGATCTCGATCTCCTACCCGAGACTCGAGGCAACGCCCTATTGAAGTCAATCGTGTACAAGCAGAAAATTACAAGGTATTTCAACCAGCGGGTAAAGCCTCGAACTATCGAGGAAGGCGATTGGGTTCTGCGAAAGATCGAGGCTACAGGCAAGGACCCTAGAATGGGAAAACTGTCGCCCAACTGGGAAGGCCCCTACAAGGTGAAGAAGGTTATCAGACCTGGGACTGTATGACTCGAAAGCGAGCAAGGCAAGCCTCTACCACGACCCTGGAACATGGACAACCTTAGACATTTTTATGTTTAAATCTTGTCAAGTGTTTGTAATTTTGGGGGCATATGTAATGGTATAATGAACATAATGATACATTGTGTGTGCATCCATTCGAGGTGGTCACTTAATGAAAATTTACAAACACTTAGTTAATTTTTGTACTTTAATATTTCTTAAAGTTTGGTTAGGACTCGAAAGTTTTAATCCCAGATGTTACTTGGCTTTCATCGAGGGGCCTAGCCGAACCTCGCTTATGAATCCCTAAATCAATATCTCGAAGTGGCCTAACCGGCATTCGAAGTAGGAAGAATAAAACAGGAACAAAACGACTCGGGCTAACCAGCCCTCAAGGACGAAGGATCAGACTAACTATTCCTCGAGTAAATCGACCCAGGATAGCCAGCCCTCGAGTTCTATTCTTTGCGCTTCATCCTGGTCTTTGATGTACCTGGGTTGAATAATGAACGCAAAACAGCTAAGTATAAAAAGCACGCAATCAGAAACAACCGTTTAAATAAAGGCCCTCGTCGGGCTCCATTCCAAAAGCAAAATAAAAAGTTAATTACAAGGTTGCCTCACATCGAGGACTTTAAAAAATATGTGCCTCGAGTCGAGGACTTCTGTTCTATCAACACATCAGGATAAATAGAAGAAAACACTAAGTGTCGGCTTGCTTGTCTTGGCGGCGATCCTGGGGCTCCTCATCGTCGGCATCGTCATCACTGTTGTCGCTGCTCGAGGGGTCGCTCTCGGCACCGTGCACCTCATCGCCTTCATCCCTCTGATTGTTTGGTGTGTTGGTCGAGGAGAGTCCCTGGACGACAGGATCCTCCTGCTATTTCCTCGATGCTTCAGCCTCGGCCCTCTGCTTCCGAAGGAGCTCGACCCGGGCTTGTGTTTCATCGACCATCCTCTTAGCACGCTCGCGCTCAACGCGAACCTGCTCATCGAAGTGGTTCCTGATCAAACGATACTTATCAGGACAAACTTCTTCGCAGGCCTTCTCGAGCTTGCCCAGGGTGTCATCGATAATCATCCTCCGAGTGGCAGCCTCGATTTGCCTCTTGTAGGATTGACCCGCAGTCGAAGCCTTCCAATCTTCCACCACCTGCTGATGATCATGGGACACTTTGAGCTCGAGGTCCTTCAGCCTTTGATTCGCCTCGTCGAGCTTCTCCGCAAGCTTATTAGCCCTGCCCCTCTGATCATTACGCTCGCCGCGAAGACGCTTGATTGTAGCCTTGCACGACTCCACCTTCTTCTCGAGCTCGCCGTAACTCGTGTTTAGCTTCTCGTTTTGAGCTCTAAACCCTCGGACCTCTGCCTTGACTTTCTCTATCTCGTGGTTAAGGCGGTCCTTGGTGTATGACTCAGAATAGTGGATGTAGAGAGCTTCCATTCGAGCAATGAGCTGCAGGCAGAAGATTGAGGAGAAGTCAATTAAAAAAAACTTATGAAATAAAAACTAAGTAAAGAGAAACACATTACTCACATCAAGCCAGGCTTTGCGCATCCCGTCGACCTCGTTGGCTTGCCCAACGTTTTTCAGATGCTCGAGGTCTTGGGGAGCCACCACAACCTGCATTGCGCTGGCAATACGCTCCGTCCTGTCCGCGTCCCCGAGCTGAGTAAAGATCAACCCACTCGAGGACCTTGCAGCCGAGTCCGAGGCCCTGTTTCTCTTTTGTGCACGATCCGAGGCAGACTCAGGCTCGTGGCGGCAACTGCGGCTTTGCGACCCCGGTTCATTGATGACTTGGTGTAACGCCCCGAAAATTCATAACCTTAAATAAACACAATTGCTCATACTTAGCAGCAGAAATGAAACTTAAGCCTGTGGGATATGGCCCACTAATACAATGCAACCTTAAATAGTCCTTGATAATTATACATAAATACTCAACTCAAATAATAATAATAATAATAATAATTTCTCTAACACAAGATACCGCACAATTTCCCTTGAACACGTTCCTTATTAACAGCGCTCTTGCAATGGCTATGCTCATACCTAAAACAGAAAACAAAACATCATGAGCCGAAGCTCAGTAACATACTACCCTAACAACGTAGATTCATTTCAATTCATTTTATTTAGCAAACAGGGAGAAGAGAATATAGTAAAACACATTAGAAATCAGTACTGATCTAATAGCAAAGTAAACAATTATAAATAGCATCTTGATACTTCATAAGTTCCCATTATCTTTTCATCTTTTAACATGGTAACTGGCGAGTATAGACATGTGGGACGTCTCCCACCATGTGATGATCCTCAAGGAGCCCAGCTCCCTTGTTGGATACACCACCATGCGATGATCCTCAAGGAGCCCAGCTCCCTTGTTGGATACACCGCTCGCACCAAAATAACATGCGGTACCCCTCAAGGAGCCCGGCTCCCTTTTCGGGTGTACGGCGGGTGCGAAGGTACGTGCACGACCATAAAGTAGATAAGCGTAACATTATACTGCCATAACCTCTTTCACTTTTATTTATCATGTTTCGTTTGTTTAGCATTCATCGGCATAAGCCATAGATCTTTCATGAATCATAATTGAGCATCAATAACTCATAAGCTCATCATTTACGAAACTCATTCGAAAACAAATTAAGTATCCCACAATCCATATAAAGAATCACATTACAAAATCCTTAACATACTTATAAACATCATTTCACAAACACATTTCGAAGGGGATAGTGGGTGTTAGCAATAGATGTTACCTGGAATCCTGCTTAACAATCTTGATAGCCGGGGGAAAGGCTTGTAATATCTCTTCCTTTTTAATCTAATCAATTCAGGTATTAATAAAAGACTTGTTAATATTTTATTCTAAATTGTGAGTTTCTTGATCCATTTCCATCATGTGTCCATTTTAGGAGGTACTAGGAGTCTTGTATAGTTAAGTCTTTGGTGGTTGATAAAAAGTCATGATTCGTGAATATGAACGTTTAGTTATAACCATTTCATATTTTATGAATCATTAGGCACATATTACAATTTTGTTAACCCTTGATTTAAAATTTCACTATATTAGTCATAGGGTCACTTTAAACATATTCGTCATTTTATAATTAAAGCAGCGGTGGTCATTAATCTTATGGTTCATAAATCAGGCTTAATAACTAGTGATTATGGAACTCGTAATATAACTCTTTCATTCCCGTAATTTAAACTATATATTAGTGCTATACTTTTATTGTTAATAATTCATTTACTGCAACCATTATAGCTGATAACCACTTGTTCAATTTATGAACTCATAATTTCGCACATAGTTAGTATTAAATAAATGTGATTGCTAACTTAATACTAATCTAAACATTATCTTATTGACATAATTAATACTTAAGTAATTGTCATATAAACTAGAAAGTGATTTTAATACATGAGTTAACTTAAGACATTTGTGGAGTTGCTTCAAATTTCAGATTACAAGATCTAGTAATGACTTAGATTAGCATAAATAATATCAGTTTCATCTTTATTACAAGATTAGCCCAACAAATTAAAAACTTAACTGCTTAGCTTAGCTAAAACATATTCTTTTTGGCCCAACAAAAGAAGTAACTAACCATGGGTGATATTTGGGCCCAAGTACATAAACTACATAAAATGAAAGCAAAAGAGGAAGAGGTATATACCTCCTGCTCACAGAGCAGCCACGAAAAACAGGGAAGGAAGGAAGGAAAGCTGGGCGTCGTGGTGGAGCTCCGGCAGCAATAGCGAGGCGACACGAGGGTGGTTCGGGCGGCGAAAGCGGCGGGCGGAGAGAGAGTGTAGGCGGCGAGGGAGGAGTGAGAGCGAGCCCGAGAGAGAAGCTGCGAAGGAGAGGGAAGAGTTGGGCGAGAGGAGAGAGAAAGGTTCGGCGAAATAGGGAGGTGTTGGTGAGGGCGATGGCGCACGAGGGCGGACGGTGGTAGCAGGTGGCAGTGGTGATGGGCGACGGTTGGGGTGGTGCGAAGAGTAGACGGAGGCGAGACTGGTAGCACGGTGGTGGGCGAGTTGGGCTAACTCGAACAGAGGAGAGAGAGATTGTGCAAAAACATGGGAGTTTGAGGAATTCCAGTGAGATGAAGATGGTGGAAAGTAGAGTGTTGTGTGTCTGATGAATTGAAGAGCAAACATGGTTATTTATAGCCATTGTTGGGCTCCTTAAAACTCTAAAAAAATTCAGAATTTGTGTTGCTGAACTTGGCAAAATCATGATGTTGACATGAGTAATTTTGATACTATTTGGGTTGATGATATTGGTAAAACAATTCTGGTTTATAGGAGATTGGTTTTATTATGATGATGTGAAGGTTTAGAACAAATTATCTTGTTGGTTTGATGAAGAAGATGGGACGATGGCGACAATTTTTCGGTGCACCAAAGAATCAGATACAACTCCTACAAGAAGATGTTTGATGTTGATAGTTGAGCTTGGGTTGATTTAGAAGCTCCATTTTTTGAGTTTTGTGAGAGAGATAATAAAAGGAATTTGGAAACTTCATAGATGTTGACATGGAGGTTGGAGCAATTTTACTGAAATTTTTGCTGGTTTTGGTGATGAAGATGGTGGATAGTGACATTGATTTTATTTCTTTTCATTTCATTTTTTTTTATTATTGTTATTATTTAATCTACCATTCACTTGTTATTATTTGCAACTCTTGCCATACATATAACATATATTTATTTAAAGAACTAATTATCTTTTATCATTACTTGGATGTAGAGTAACAAATTTTAGTCATACCTTATAATTAAAGGAAAAATTTTGACCACTAATTATTATTAATTAATTTAGGCAAGTTTAAATTTCCGGGATATTACACTTGGGGCTCGCGAACCTCATGCTCGAAGCTCGCGAATGGCTAGGCGGCAGGCTCAGTGTCGCCATAGGTACCATCGGGATTAGGTACCTCGGAGGGATCCGCCCTCGCATTGAAGGGAGGGGGTTCTCGCACCACTCGAGGATTCTGCAGCAAAACAAACACTTGGTAAAATTCTCAAAAGAAAATAAAGGTGAGAAACCAAGTGTCGAGGTCGCTTACATTTGGTGGAGGAGGGGCGCCTATGTTTGCTTCCTCGAAAGCTGTCTCAAGCTCGCCGAGCAGTATGTCATCCATCGATAATTGGTCAGCCATTGGATGGGGCGCGTTATATCGAGCTGCGGCTGCAAAAAAAAAGCTAGAAAAGTTAGAATAAATAAAGAAACAGTTGCGCAACTAAATTCAATGGCTCGAGGTGCATACCCTTCTCGAACTTCGAGCTGATCCCAGTATAAGACAAAAAGTACTCGCTCCGAAGGGCAGCGCGATCCGAAAGCCAGTACTTCTCGACCTCCGTCACGGGGTCACCATTGGCCCAACGCTTATCTTTGGTAAAGTAAAAGGCTCCCAAGATCTCGCGCCCCGAGACTGGGGGTACGTTAATATTAAGGGTAAAGTTTGGGCCCTCCTCGGACGCGATCGTGGGAATGTTCCACGCCTCGTCGAGGTAAACCCCTATAAACATATTGCGAAAACTGCTGTGTTTCGTTGGAAGGTCTCGAACCACTCGGTATGGGGGTCGAAAAACGAATTGATACCAACCCCGACCATGGGAGGTACGCTGAGCCTCGACCAGTTTAAAGATGTTGCGAAAAAGGGTCAAAGTCTTGGGAAATCTCAACATATTACACATGGCCACGAATGTGACCAGGTTGCCCATGGAGTTAGGAAAAAGTTGGTGAAAGGCTAGGTTGTAGGCATTCATTACCTCGACGATGAAGGGGTCGAGGGGAAATCTAAGACCAAGGTTCAATTGATCCTTATATACAAAAATCTGCCCCGGGGCGGGGTTCAACACATTTCTATACTTCCCCGGGGCCTTGAACTCGTATGGATAAGGGAGGTACCATTTTACTTTGGCCCACTCGGTATCGTGGTTTATTGTTGAAGCCCTAAAATGCCCATTAACAAAGAATTGAGCGGGTCCTTGGGGTCGGTTCGCAGAAGAGGGTCGACCAGCCTGAAAAGCGGCCTGGGTCACGGCCTGGTTAGAGGTCGAAGGTTCATCCATTGGGTCTGCAATAGATACAACGCCAAGTTTCAGAAAGTGTTCCCTCATATGTGTATTATTATCAAAAGCGACACCCACCTCCCACGGGTACAGTCTGCGAACGTCCTCCCCATCGGAGGCGCTCTCAGGGTTCGAGTCGTCTAAGGGGATGCCTAAGGTACATTTCCTACAACATCATGATTAGCTATCGAGGCATCTACGATGTTCCTAAGGTCGGTTGGGGTGGCCATCAAAGTTATTAAATGTACAAGTCCTCGAATTAAGCTACCCCTTATTAAAAGTGCAACGAAAATAAAGAGGTCGAGCTCGAGGAGCGTACCTGGTGGTCGAGATGCGAATGGAAGAAGGAGGAAGGCTGAAAGAAAAGCGAGCTGTCGAGGCTCGAATCGAACACCACCACTCGAACAATTGAGAAAAGCGAAGGGTCCCAGTAAAACGCTCTGACAGAACTCGCACACTCGAGGTTGCTCTGACAACGTGTTTGTGAAAATGAAATGAGGAGAGAGAAGGTCCACCCCCTATTTATAGGCGGTGGAAAATCAATTCACCCGTTTTTCACTTTCCCACCTTATTAATGAACATTAACTGCCGCAGTAAAACCACGCATGTTTGACGCGTGGCGAGAAGATGAAACGTCACATCTCTTCGCTTAAACTGAGGAGATGAACCGTTGCAACACTTCGTGGAATAAAGGGAGAAGAATCGTCACAACACCTGGTTTAAATCACCAAGTGTTATGTAACCAGTCGAGGCCTTGGGGCTATTAGCCCCTACCTCGAGCCTGGAATGTCGAGGCCCAACACCTGGTTTAAATCACCAAGTGTTGTGCAACCAGTCGAGGCCTTGGGGCTATTAGCCCCTACCTCGAGCCCGGTAGGCCGAAGTGTTGTGCAACCAGTCGAGGCCTTGGGGCTATTAGCCCCTACCTCGAGCCCGGTAGGCCGAAGTGTTGTGCAACCAGTCGAGGCCTTCGGCCTATTAGCCCCTACCTCGAGCCTGGTATGTCGAGGCCCAACACCTGGTTTAAATCACCAAGTGTTGTGCAACCAGTCGAGGTCTTGGGGCTAGTAGCCCCTACCTCGAGCCTGGTAGGTCGAGTGTTGTGCAACCAGTCGAGGCTTTGGGGCTATTAGCCCCTACCTCGAGCCTGGTATGTCGAGGCCCAACACCAGGTTTAAATCACCAAGTGTTGTGCAACCAGTCGAGGCCTTGGGGCTATTAGCCCCTACCTCAAGCCTGGTATGTCGAGGCCCAACACCTGGTTTAAATCACCAAGTGTTGTGCAACCAGTCGAGGTCATGGGGCTATTAGCCCCTACCTCGAGCCTGGTAGGTCGATTGTTGTGCAACCAGTCGAGGCCTTGGGGCTTTTAGCCCCTACCTCAAGCTTGGTATGTCGAGGCCCAACACCTAGTTTAAATCATCAAGTGTTGTGCAACCAGTCGAGGTCTTGGGGCTATTAGCCCCTACCTCGAGCCTGGTAGGTCGAGTGTTGTGCAACCAGTCGAGCCTTGGGGCTATTAGCCCCTACCTCGAGCCTGGTATGTCGAGGCCCAACACCTGGTTTAAATCACCAAGTGTTGTGCAACCATTCGAGGCCTTGGGGCAATTAGCCCCTACCTCGAGCCTGGTAGGTCGAGTGTTGTGCAACCAGTCGAGGCCTTGGGGCTATTGGCCCCTACCTCGAGCCTGGTAGGTCGAGGCCCAACACCTGGTTTAAATCACCAAGTGTTAGGCAACCATTCGAGACATTGGGGTAATTAACCCCTACCTCGAGCCTGGTAGGTCGACTGTTGTGCAACCAGTCGAGGCCTTGGGGCTATTGGCCCCTACCTAGAGCCTGGTATAATGGAAATGATGAAAGCCGGTTCTCACAAAAGGTTACCAGGCGCATAATCGCGCAATATGCAAGTAGTCGAGGCAATTCCGCTTAACCCAGTCGGCGCTCCCGCGATCAGACAGACGTTAAGCGTGGGGCTAATTGTTCCAGCCCAATCCAAGTCTTGGGCCAGAGCCAGCAAGGAGGGCCCAAGAGTGACAAGGGTACTCACCCATCAACCGCGTTAGGCATAATTACGGAAATGCCCTCACAGGGAAAAACGGACTCATCCCGATGATGTCATCATCTATCCGTACACTTTGATTCTCCTATAAAAGGAAGGCATATTCTGACAATGAAGGTACGTTTTACAGAGCATTTGGACTGTAGTAAACAAAAAGCACAATTTCTCTCTCTAGAATTGAGCTGACTTAAGCATCGGAGGGGTTTTCCCGAGTCGACCCCCCGGGTTAGTAAATCGTGCTCGTTTTTACAGGACTCGACAGGACCACGACTCGAGCCATAACCGCTCCGCTAGGCGAACAGTTGCAGGCCCCCTACTCACAAGTTCTCGAAGTAGGAACAGATGGGATAGGGCCTGAAAGTTTGTTATTGCTTATATCAGCCAAGCCATATTTATGGAATATTGAGATGGAAGCTTGCCTGAAAATTTGTTGTCGCTTAAAGGCAAGGATTTTATATTAGGCAACATCAGTAGGCCTGATTATTGCTCGATCTGGGGGCTGAATATTGGTCGATTTGGCTGAGATTTGCGGTGGAGATTGGTTGATTTGCTCGAAATTATGGGTTGGTCGATTTGGTTGTCATTTACGGTGGCGATTTTGGTTGTATTGACGTGTTGGTGGCAGTTCGTGGTGGTTGTAATTCGAGGAGGTGTTTTATTAGAAATTAGGCTGACTAATAATTATACATTTAAGCTTTGTTCTAGTCAACTGATTATTGTTGAATCGTACTTATTTTTACAAAACTTAAACCTATTTCTACTAAACTGAATTTATATACGCTGAAGCCTTAACAAATTATTTAGAGTTTGAACTTAATAACACTGAACTGAACTTTTCTTTTTTATATTGAACTTATTTGTTCTGAACTTAACTTATTTTTACTGAAACTTATTAAAATAAGTTGACGAAAATAGGGCTTTAAGGTGCGTTCTTTTCAACTTATTAACCCTGATTTTAGTAGACATGATCTAACCTGATTAAACCGGATTTTATTAGAGCAATTAGAACTTATTAGACCTGACTTGGCCTCACCTGATAAGTTTTGAAAATGGAGGAAGTATGTAAATTTTGTGAAAACTTTATACCATGAAAGGAAAGTAAGAAAATTGTTTAGTACTTTGAAACAGACGTTGTAAAAAAAGAAAGGCTCAGCGTAAGGAAGATTTACCTAACATAAATTTTGAAAAATGTTTCCAAAAATTAGCATCAATCATATGGTCATATTTCGTCCCAACCCAAAAAATTTCCCCAAATTAGGGTCTGTTCTGTTCAACTTATTTTGTCTTATCTTATCTTATCTTATCTTATCTTATCTTATCTGATCTTATCTTATCTTTTCTTTTCTTATTTTTTTTCTGAAATGAGTGAAGATAAGTTCAACAGAACATCTTATTTATCTTATCTGATCTGATCTTATCTTATCTAATCTGATCTTATCTGATCTTATCTTATCTTATCTTATAAAATCTTAAATAAGTTAAAATAAGTTGAACACAACAGGGCCTTAGAATGTCAAATGTTTGCGCGATTTAGCTCTCGGAGCTAAACTGGGAAAATCCTTATACAGTACTTTGGAGCTTCAGCAAAGGTTAGTATAGTGCTTCACCCTCATTTTTCCTGCTCCATTTTTTAAATTGTCAGTTTGTCACTTGACTATTTCTTCCAATACTTTTTTAGTGATGACATTGCGTTAGCCTTAATTTGTCAATTCTGAATTGTATTTAACTTTTGGGGCATTAGGGTTCTATTATTTGATGTAGTCGAGGAATATCAGTGGCAATAACTGAGCATTAGACTATGATTGGATTCATAATAAATTAATAAGGGATAAGAATTGATGTGGGATGTTCTTATAATACTCTATATTACTTGGAATGCTTTCGTCACTCTCCCTTTTCAATTGTGAATTGTGATAATATTTTGCTCAGATATGATGTCCAATCTGTTGCTCTTTTCACACGTGATTATGGGTGCAATATCATATCTTAGCTAAACATTTTCCATGAGCAAAATATTCCCACATTGTGAAGAGGGTAAGTGCCAAAACAGTGGAAGTAGAGAGTAAGGATAACATTCGTCGTTACTTTATAATCAGGATCAAAAACTGATGTGGGGTTTTCTTGTAATACATGGAGTATTGATGAAGAACTAATAGATGATTGTGGAACACTTGATTCCAATTTAGATTTTCAAAGTGTGTTGTGAGGAGTGATCACTTATCTTATTGACTTGATCTCATTTTTGATATTCTGTGGCCCAGTATCTTCTGTTTTGGCATCAATTAATCAAAACTGCCAGTATCAATTGATAGTCTTTAGCTAATAGTCTAATACTGTATTATACTAATTTGTCCGAAGATACTGATAGGATCACCTAGCCAACTTTGTAACGTTTAGCTAGTTTTGTCAAATAGACCCTAAGACATTGATATTCTCACGATTAGTTCTATATAAGTTCAAGATTCTCACGATTAGTTCTATATAAGTTCAAGAGGGGTGTGTTTGTTTAGAAAGAATTGGGGTTTTAGAATGGGAATGTAGATTTCTTTGTTTGTTTTGTGGGATGGGGATGTGTTGTTGGATTGAAATTGGGCATAAAGTTCTTGCATTTCCATGTTTCTGTTACCTAGGTGGTAGGTAATTACGATGAGAATCAGAATTAAAATGCCAATTTATCCGTCAATGAATCGAACAGGAGATAAGATTAATATGGATGTCTTTACATACTTCATTGCCAATTTTATGCCGTCCACATGCCAAACAAGGTGATGACAATAAACTTCAATTCCTAACCATCAATTACCATTCTCCAGTCCAACCTTTAATCTCAAAATTCTGACATCACACCCTGCATGTAGCCAACACTCACTATTTATGAGAAAATGTTTTCTAATTCTCCTGTGCTAGCTAGAGAGATCTTTCTCCACAAATGCAGGTTTACAACAGGCTCATTCCTCATCAACCATCTGTGTCGGACTTGGACCATGGTTGTCATGGTGGCTGAATGATATAAGTAGCTGCAAAACCTGCTTCATAGTTGGTCTTGAACTTGGCATTTTGCTTGTGCACATGAGACCTAGTTTGAACATGTTCACCATCTGTTCCATGTTATCTGGTTCCAAAATATTCTTGTCTAAGGCATCAGTGATGGGACATTGCTCACAATAATGCTGCCACGACCAGTCTCTCAGGTTCATATATTCGTCTCCTTTGCAGGGATCTTTTCCTGTTGTTAGTTCTAGTAGCACAACCCCAAAGCTGTAGATGTCAATCTTCTCATTTAGCCTCCTTGTTTGACAGTACTCTATATGACCATTTGGGTTAGAAAAACAAGGAAATCAATAAGAAAGACAATTTTTGTTAAAAGAAATGATAAAAAATTAGAATGAGCATAATATGATCTTATGTTTTATCTAATGCCATGGAACTGTCCCGTACTACTTAGAACCTTTAGTCAGTATAAGTAGTTTCTCTGCTTGCGTAATATTATTTTGGGAAATTGTTCCGTGTACCCTTGAGGTTTAAAAAAATGCACCGTATACCCTTTCAAATGCACCGTGTACCCCAGAGGTTTATAAAAAAAAAGCTCTAAATACCCCTAAACTTGTTACAAATGTTAATTTTGTTAGATTGAGACCCCCTAAGCATCAAATTCTATTAGATTATTACAGTGTAATGCTATTGCAATGCAAAAAACATTTAATTATCAAGTAAACTTAATTGATAAATGAAATTCTAACACCCAAAAGTTTAGGATTTAACTGATCGATGAAGTTCAAATTTTAATGTAATTTATGCTTCTAGGCTATTTTACTGCATTAATATAAATTTCTAAAAGAGAGTGAGTGTGTGGACATGATTTTAGTTTGATAAGTCAATGATATGTGCATGTGTTAGTTTTGAAAGTTTTGAGGGGTACACGTTGCATTTTTCAAAACCTCAGGGGTACATGGAACAACTTCCCTATTATTTTTTACATATCCTTTTGGTGCAACCCCTTCCCTGTTTATTGCATCAGTGGAGTGATCTGCACTGACCGGTCATTATATTGATTATAGTATCACATTTTGATAAAATCAGTTTTCAAGTTGCCTCTTGCGAATTATATGAACAAATAGGAAGTTTTAGAAACTATGATATCCAATGACTCCTACCTGGGGCAATGTAACCAAAAGAGCCAGCAACAACTGATGCAGTTTGAGGTTCCCCAGTCTTGACTGTCTCCTTGGCTAGTCCGAAATCTGCATTTTTGGCGTTGAATTCTGAATCTAACAAGATATTGCTTGATTTCACATCTCTATGAATTATGGGAGGAGAGCAGTCATGGTGCAAATAGCATAGTGCCGTTGCAGCTCCAACTGCTATTTTTAATCGCATAGGCCAATCCAGAACTATATTAGGATCAGGATTGCTTGTTATTGTCAGGGAGTCCATCGATGATGGTTCGAGCACTTCTTTTTTCCTACCAAGCCACTTATCCAAGCTCTGCTTCTCCATGTACTCATATACAAGAAGCTTAACCTGTGCACTTGAGACACAACACAACAGCTTCACTATATTAGTGTATCTAAATGTACTCAGAATCTCAACTTCTGCTAGAAATTGCTTTTCAAATGTGTCTTTCAGTTTCCTGCCATTCCAAATTCTCTTGACTGCCACTTCGTCACCTGAATCATTCACAATAATCCTATATACTATACCTTTCCTGATCCCCCAGAACCAATTATGTTTTTGTCTGTCAGGCCAGACACAATCTTTGTTTCAGTGAAGTCTACCCTGTGAAATGGTTTCAGTTCCCATGTCTGTTGCTCTTCACCAGTCTCTTCTTGTCTTCCCATCTTGGCCCGGAAGAATGTGAAATGCAGAAATATTAAGAAAACAGTTATCCCAGGAACTAGAATCATGGCAAGATATCTATGTTGAGGGGAAGAGCATTGAGGAAGGTTTGAAATTGGCTTGTTCGAGCACAATCTAGCATTATCTAGGAAACTGAGATTGTATTCCTGGTTGTCAAGCACTTTGAGGGATCTTGCCACTGAGGCTATTGGCGGAGAGATTAAGTGTAATAAGGTTCAGCTGTGCAATTTTCTCCGCTAATTCAGAAGGTGTATGGCCTGATAGGTTGTTATTGGACAGGTCTAAATTCTGAAGGTGAGGCAAAGAACCTAAGGTTGCCGGGAGTTGTCCTGGAAGTTTGTTCCTAGCAAGATTTAGGGTACGCAGTGACTTCCTTGAGATTATTCTTGATGGTACCTCACCAGATAATTGATTGCCATCGAGCAATATAATATAAAGAGATGAGAGAGCAGTCAATTTTACTGGAATATTTCCCCATAACTGGTTGTTGCTTGCCAGGAATTCTACAAGATTTCCGTTGGAAATGTTGGTTGGAATAGGGCCTGCAATATTGTTATTGCTTATATCAAGCCAAGCCAGATTTATGGACCATGGAGATGGAAGCTTTCCTGTAAATTTGTTGTCGCCCAAAAACAAGAATTTTATATTAGGCAACATCAGCAGGCCAGAAGGGATCGCCCCCAGAAGCGATCCCCCAAGGTGCCTCCGAAGGTAAAGAATTTAATGTGGAGGGCACTATGCAATGGGATCCCCACCATGAGAAATCTAGCTAGGAGAGGCCTGGAGGTTGATAGTATGTGTCCGCGATGCGGGGAGTGTGGGGAAACTGTAACCCATATGGCGTTGCTATGTAGTGAGAACAAATTATTGTGGCGTATATCCCCTCTAAGGCTTGAGGTGTCGGAATGGAGCAGTAGCTTTCTGGAGTGGTGTGAAGGCTATGCGAAAAGGTGTACTGAGCAGAGAGCCTGGGAGCTTATTATGATTTTCATTTGGCAAATGTGGAACCAGCGGAATTTATGGGTCTTTGAGAAAAAGAAAGTTGAGGCATCTCTGATTTGTGAGCGGTCCATCAGACTTCTTGATGACTATGAGACAGCTGCAGCCTTGAATAGCGACACCATGGAGTTACCAGAGGTGGTACCCATAGTAGAGAAGTGGCAGGCCCCTGCAAATGACAGAACAAAATTAAACTTCGATGCTGCTGTCCATAATGAAGGAAAGGTGGGTCTTGGGATGGTTGTGAGAGATAACGTTGGTGATGTGCTGATGATGGCTGGTAGGCACGGGAAAGATACAAAGGTTGTCAATCAAGCTGAAGGTGCTGCTCTCTTGTTTGACTTGCAGTTAGCGTTTGATGCTGGGTTCCGCAATATTGAAGTGGAGTGTGATTGTAGTGTGCTGGTTGATCTGCTCCTTGAGAAGAATACCGAACTATCTGTCACCCAAATCTTAGTGAATGACATTAAAGCCTTAGCTAGAAGTTTTATTTTCTGTGGCTTTCGCTTTGTTAGAAGATCTTGTAATAAAGTTGCTCATGCCATGGCTCAACTCTCCCTCTCTTTTGAGGAGGAACTTGTGTGGATGGAAGAGTGCCCAGGTAGTGTACTTCCGCTTGTAATAGCGGATAAACGTTTAGTTGAATGAGATCGGTTTTGAGTTTTCCTGTCAAAAAAAAAAAAAAAAAAAAACTCGAACTGCTCGCGAGCTTACGAGCCAAACTTAATACTGTTCGAGTTCGGCTCGTTAAATACTCGAACTATTTTTTTGAGCTCGAGTTCAGCTCGTTAACAAACAAACCGAGTTCGATTCGATCTTTTAACGAGTCGAACTCGAACTGTTCGTGAACAGTTCGATTCGTGTCCACCCCTACTTGTCCGAATTTTTGTTTTGTTTTTTTTTTCCCTTTTTCAAGAATTTTGTTTTTTTTTTCCAATTATCTTTTCTTTTAATAATCACATTATAGTAGTTAAAATTTAGTATACAAAACCAAATACATTCTCCAAATATTTCCCACTTTGGTAAAAATCCTTTAAACAATACAACTAAAATTAGTGGTATGATGTGTATATATAAATATTAACACATACATTGAACAGACATAACTTAAAATCGAATTAAATAAAGTTTATAGTCTCTCTTTCATTGATAAGAATAGAGTATTTTTTTTTAAATCTATACATAGGTAAGATTATAAAAAATTAAAAATGGCAATATAATTGTGCAAAGTCGGAGTCGGATTAGTCGGATTTTTTGTGAGATCCGACTCCGACCCTCCTTCGACTCGAACTCGGATTATTTTAACGAAGTCGGAGTTGGATTTCATTCTTTTCGGATTCGGGGTGGATTATTTCCCTTGGATCGGGACAGATTAAGGTCAGATCCAAATTGGATTGTCATCCTTCATTATTGCTAACCAAACAAAACAACAATTATTTAATTTCTTACGGAAAAAAAATCTAATGTACTCCCTCCGTAACACAAAACTTTTAGCAATTAGTTTTGCACGCATCTTAAGGAAACGATTTAAGGATGTTAATGAAGAAATTAAACAAAATGGTTTTAATACAACCAAGAATGTGATTATGGGTTACTAATCTTAAAATCATGCTAATTAATTTGTTCGTTTACACTTTTAAACCGCTTCCTTAAAATGCGTGCAAAATCAATTGTTGAAAGTTTTGCGTTATGGAGGGAGTACAACCAAACAAGAGGAAAGGAAATTTAAGTTCCTGATTCCCTTTCTGCTTATAAAACTCGTTACCAAACAGCTACTAGCCTACTAGCGCTTTCGCAACTAACAACAGTTAGTAGTTAGTACGGAGTACTCCATTTGAAACCAATTTTCTCTATCCTCTTCAATCTCAATCTCAATCTCAATCGCCAATTTCATACCCTAGATTTCGCAACTCAAAATTGACTCACATTCATCTCTTACATCAATTAGGGTTTTTAAAACTTTTCATTCAATTGTACAACAGTTTCGTTCATTCGCACAAAATGGGAGCTAGTAGAAAATTACAAGGCGAGATCGATCGAGTTCTGAAGAAGGTTCAAGAGGGTGTTGATGTTTTCGACAGCATTTGGAACAAGGTAATTTCATCTTGATTGTTCATCATCTTTCAGTTTGTTGCTTGAATTTGAGTAAGAAGATCAGTTGAGGAGTGAAGGAAGTGTGAGAGAATATTCAATGAGTGTTGCTTCGATAAAAGTGTGATTCTTTTCGGATTTATTCGTTTCTTACGGTGTAATCATGTCTCAGGTGTACGACACTGATAATGCCAATCAAAAGGAGAAATTTGAAGCTGATTTGAAGAAGGAAATTAAGAAATTGCAGCGATATACAGATCAGATTAAGACATGGATACAATCGAGCGAAATTAAAGACAAAAAGGTTTGTGCTTTACTCTCATTACGTTTTCTGTATGTTGATTTTTGAAACTTTGTTGTCTAATACGATGATTGGTGAATTTTTGAAGTTTTGAAGTCTAGTGCTGTTCAGGTTGAATGATAGGTGCCCCTAAAAAAAAAGGTTGAATGATAGGTGAATTTGATTTTTTTTATAAAATATATCAAGGATGCATTGATGAGTTAATAATGCATCTTTGGTAAATGTGGAATGTATGCGCTGATTAGCAAGTGCTTCAGGTGACATCGAATTTCTTAATACGAGAAACAATTGTAAACGTCTACTTGGTTGAGTGTATTATGCCTTGGTTTGTATTCTGTTTGAAGAAGTGTGCTTTATTGTGAATTTAAGTGTTTACCATGGGTTGACGACTTTGAATGTCTGTGCGCATTTGCCAGGAAATCCTCCTAGAGAGCCTATGAGAATGTAGCTTGATGATTTTGTGTGTTCACTTGTAAAATTAAGCCCCTTTCAGAATGGTTTTCTTGGCCCCGTTTGGTTTTTGGCTGCTGGAGCAGCTGTTGGCTGGAGCTGTTAGCTTTTGGTCAAACAGCCAAAAAATTGTGTTTGGATTTCAGCTGTTGGAGCAGCTGCTCAGCTGGCTTCTTAGCCAACAGCCAACAGCTAGTAACACTAGCTTCTCCCTTCTGGCTGTTGGCTGCTCACCTCTTCAATTACAAATATACCCCTAATTAACTATTATTGTTCCCTAATTAATTACTGTTAAAGAATTATAATTGGGATGATTAGTAACCACCATATGACCACCAACCACCACCGTCACCGCTCACCATCAACCACCACCATCACCAACCAACACTTTAAAACCCCACGAAACACACCACCCAACCACCAACCGAAAACAACTCACGAAACCCAGCCATACAACCCCAAACAACCCACGAACCCCAAAAAAACAACCCAAAACAACCCCCACACACCCGATCGAGGAGGAAGGAGAGAGAAGATCACGAACCACCAACCTCGAATGATAAATCAGGGGGCATGGGATTACGGATACTTGGATGATGATGTTGTTTTAGATTTTTTTTTTTATTGAAATCAAGGGGCAAGGCCGCATGGGGTTGAGAGGGGAGGAGAGAGAATGGGGTTAGGTGGATAAATGGCGTGTGGGGTGGGGTGGGTAGTGGGTTAGTACTAGTAGGGTGAATTAATAATAATAATAATAATAATAATAATAATAATAATAATAATAATAATAATAATAATAATAATAACAATAAAAATAATAATAATAATAATAATAATAATAATAATTAATAATGATTAATAATAATAATAATTAATAATAATAATAATAGTAGTAGTAGTTCATAAATCATCTTTTTTAAAGGTCATTTAAGTCATTTTACAAAGTAACAGCCAACAGCTAACAGCCAAAATTACCAAACATGTTTATAAAGCCAGCCACATGAACCAGCCAGTCAAACCAGCCACATGAACAAGCCAGTCAAACCAGCCACATGAACCAGCCACCAGCCTTCCAGCTAATTGCCAAACAAGGCCTTTGTGATTGGTGAAGTTGGATGAAAACACTTGGTATATTTCGTTGCAGATTTATTGTATATTTTGTTTGTAGTTTTTCAACAAGTTTCAAAATTCATGTAGTTATCTCATGGTTCTTTTGATGATGTCAACTAGAAGCAACATGTTCATTTTATCAATATTTATCATATAAGCTGAAGTGGGAGCTATGCTATAATCTTTCCTTTAATTTTAAACTTGGTGTAGCCCATTAAGACGAATACGTGGGATACTTGTAAGAAAGACAAATTGTTAACTTACCTACAAAAGCAACATTCAACATTAAACATTGCTTGAAATTAAAGAGTATGCTGAAATTCAGGATTGCAATGGTCCTAGACTCTTTTGGCAGTATATTTAGTTTGAAGACCGTTCCCTTTTTTTGCTCAACTCTCAGTACACTATATGGTGGCTTTTTGAAGGAAGCCTTAAGGTGATGCCTTGAAATGGTACTCATACTGGCCAGTATTGCTTCAATGCATGCCATATTACTTGCTTTGATGGCATTAAAAAGCATGCAAATTGAATATTTTTGGGAAGTTGAAGACAGAGCATTGTTTGGGTTGATGAGAACACTCAAAAGTTGAAAACAGTGGAGTTGTTTGGTCTGGGAAATTCAACTAGTTCCCCTTTAATTGGTGCAAGTTTTTGACCTAGTCGGCTAGTCCCTTGTTCTAACTACTTATTGTTGGGAGTTTACTTTTATGATAAATCAAACAACATTTGTCATTTTATAGGAAATGGAACAACATGGGAAATCTAAATGTATTTTGTTTGTGTGCTTCTCGCCTTCGTAGTCGAGTCACACAAATATTTAGATCAGAATAATTTTAGCTATAATTATCTTTCAGATTAATTTCAAAAATATTCCTACTCTACTTTTTAAAAATTATGGAAGTATGTATACATGGGATACAATAATTTTATCTCATCTATTTCATTTATACTATAGCTAATATGGAATCTTACTTTTTTTAAGAATCTAGAGCTGGCAGCTGGGGATGATGGGCATATTGTCTTTTGAATTTCTTGGGAGGAGGGAATCTGTTGTTTACTGTCTATGGCTCTACAGGTTAATATAAAAATGAACAAGGATGTTTGCATGTATGGATGTGTTATGATGGAGGTGTCCTTTTTGTGAGGCCAGCTTGTATAAGTGTTGAAAGAGATTCATGACTTCAATATCTTTTGAGAGACCATTAGAGGTTAGGTCCTTTGCTTTAAGGGCTAATTTTGGTGGAGATTTCAATAGAAGCTGGACTCAATAGGAGGAAATTTCGATATTGCAGCTGTATGTAGTCTCCGCGAAGCTGTTTGGTCAATCACCTCTTACTTTCTGTCAGCTAGTTTTATTTGGATATGACCGTTGTTCGTAAAATCGCAATTCGGATCGTAGGGTCGTACAATTTTATTATTCAAATGCAGCAAAACGGTTCAGATTACAAGCAAAATCACAGTGGTGGTGAGATTGTAGCAGGATCTTATGGGATTGTTCGATCTTACTATTCACTTATATTGTTGCACCAGCTTTGTAGGATCGATCAAGATCGTACAGGATTGAAATTGGATCATTCATGACCGTATGGGATCGGAAGATCCTACATTTTATTCATCAAATGATCCTAAAAGAAACTATTTTTTTTCTCTAAGCCTAAGAAAGGATAATTAAATGTTATAAATGATGGGAAAAAATCATCTCTAATTTATTAACTTTTTTGAAGCCAAATTTACTATGAAACATCAATATTACGTGAGACAAATTTAGTATAGGATCCATGTTGTTTGAAAGATAGAATTTTGTCATTTAGTAACATATTTATTACTTTTTTTTTTCCACAATTTTGTAGTATCTTACAATTTTACATTTTGATCCTATCGATTCGATCCTTCCCCCTATCACTGGTCCAAAGTGGGATCCAAACCTGATAAACTTGGGTATGGTGATAAGTGTTGCCAGCTTGGAGAAGAGGTTTGAGGAGAATTGGATTGCAAGAGCATGAACGCTCATTCTTTAGTTATCAAGAGAAGTACTCACAGGAAAGGAACTCACAGGTTTTTGGGTAACCCTTCTCACGCTAATAGTATAGGTTCCCACCATTTAGGTCTCATATAACATAATTGAATTTAGCACTTCATAATGACCATCGATTGTCATTGTTGATTATGTAGATAAGATCATTGTTGACTGCATGTGTTTAAAGCCTATCA
Organism: Beta corolliflora; assembly: GCA_947648045.1. Classification (NCBI taxonomy): domain Eukaryota; kingdom Viridiplantae; phylum Streptophyta; class Magnoliopsida; order Caryophyllales; family Amaranthaceae; genus Beta; species Beta corolliflora. The sequence goes on along the minus strand of CANSZD010004083.1, from coordinate 91,693 downwards.
GGTTAGTGTCTGTCTTCTATAGGATTTGTAGTTTTGATGATTTGTAAGTGTTTAAGGGCATGGTGTGTTGTCATATCTCCCCTTTATAGGGCTGACACCCCTTGATGTCTCTAATGTAATATGGTTCTTCAATATTAAGTGGAGGAAAGAATCTTTTAACAAAAAAAGTGATTTCTTATGTAGAGTTAGATGAATTACGAATGACTTAGTCATCTTGAAATTGAGGAATCAAGATACAAGAATTTAAATCTCGCATTTAGGAACACGTTCAATGAGCGTAATGTAACCCAAAGAAACTAATCATACTACTCAATCAAAATTAAAGAAGACTAGTGACCATGAAGATATTTCTCTCTCCTTTCAAACAAAAACACCCACATAATATGAAAGAATGTAGCCTTTCCATTCGAGTAGTATGAGGAAGCTAATTTCTCCATTCAATCCTGTAAAGTAACCAGATAAGATTTCTGATCCGTCTCTCTTGCTTAAGCAAAGCTGCCGCATAGTATCAAGGAGCTAGCCTGCCTTATAAGTCTAAAATCTTGTGTAATTGAGCTGACGAGAACTGCTCGATGGAAGATCAGCTACTTTGGCAGTCTGAAACTCAGAATTTCGCTGCCAACAATGCAGATACAGATTATTGCTCTTCTCTCTAGCATGGCATAAAGACACAAATAAAGAGACTAAAAGACACAAATAAAGAGACAAAATCTTTTTTAGTCTGCTATTTAAATAAGCTGTACCCTTTGTAAAGTTTATTAGGTTCTTCTGCCCCGACCCATACCCCCAAAGAATGAAAATAGGGAGATAGGGTGAATTCTTTGACAAGTGCATTATGCAAACCAGCATTATATTTCTCTCTCTCCTGACTGTATGTGCTTACTAGGATATGATACCATTAGTAAAATTCCCTGGAGTTCCACATTTTCTCTCTTGTTAGGTCTTTAAATTTGTGCAGGACTTGTTTACGGACCTCTGAATTTAATATTTTTTTTTGTTGTAAATTTGGGTGATGGTCACAGATCTATATTCTCGTGAGCAGTTCACAAGGAATGCAACAGATGGATTTGTAAATTGTAATTGAGTATGCTAAGATGGGTTTGTTTGTTTAAGTTTTTAATACTACTGCAGGTAGCATATGCCACATTGATGTTTCGGGAGTCAATATATTTCTTTGCATAGTATCATGAAATTGGATGTAAAAGTGAGTATAGAATTGGGATTTGCTCCATGCCTTTTGTTTCTTGGGCTTCTTAACTGTGAAACATACCTTGGATCTTTGTTGTATTTGCCTGATGCTTTCCTTGAATAATATATATTTCAAAAATTTCTCAAAATGGTAATTCTTTCTTTTTTCTTTCTTTTTTTTTAGTTGAAATACTTGTGGTCATTGGCACTTTCTGAAGTTGGGAATTTATGTCGATGATTGACAATGTGATATATGTTGACGTAGGTTAGTGCATCTTATGAGCAGGCTCTGGTGGATGCCCGGAAGCTTATTGAGCGCGAAATGGAAAGGTTTAAAATCTGTGAAAAGGAGACCAAGACGAAAGAATTTTCAAAAGAAGGCCTTGGCCAACAGCCTAAAACTGTAAGGGTTGATATTGTTCTATTACTTTACATCTTCATTTATATAACTGCTTTTGGGTTCTTGGGCTTGGACTAGAGCTACCTTTGTTTGCCACTTAGGTTGCTGTACCTGTGTCAACATGACATTAACCCTGGTACAGTGGTAGTATGCAAGTTAGACTTGGCAACTACTTCTGATTTACTAAGATTTTTGTGCCCAACATATGCATGAACATGTAGAATTGCAGATTGACTTCCTTTTGTCAAAAGAGACAATCATTCCACCAATGTAAGTGGAATGCTTGTTGTGCAATCACTTGTAAATGGGGTTTATCTCACTGATAATCTCTAAGTAAAAACAATTCTCATAAATACCTCAAGGTGGTCCCTTGTATTTTCGAGCACTGCTCATTATCACTTTCCTTTTAAAATTCTTTATACAGAGGTATAATAACATATATTAGGTGATATATATTTAAATGATAAACAGCAAAAGTTGAAGCAGTGCAAGGGTTCTATGCAAGGTTTTCTTTACTTATGTATAGGCCATACAACTTGAAGCAGTGCACTAAATTTTACTACCCAACTCTATAATCAGCGTAAGTTTCATGCCATGAATAATTTATAAGCTATAAATCATTGTCCAACTCAAAATTTAACATAGATTATTGAACAAGCAACTATCAGTGGTACAATGTACAATTATCCTTAGCTTGAGAGTTGGGGAAGAAACAATCCATAATTCTGCAATGGGTGCTGGATGGACCATATAGATTAGAGATCCTTTGTCGGTTCCTCCGTAACAAATAGATGTTACACTATGCTTGTAACAAATTAGATATTACACTTTAATTTAAGGCAATAATTTCTCTCTATCTATCTGTTATCACATGGGTCCCTCCTTTTCATTCTCTCTATCTCTCTCCTCTCCAATAATTTCCTAGAAAACCATAATTTGAAAAGTGTAACCTTTATTTTGTTAAGGAGGAAGTATGATAAATTCCCAATTGCATATAAGTCATTAGTTTTTGTTGAGTTGTAAGTCCAGTATGTCAGCCAACTTATGGGAGCAAATAGAATTTGTCATAAATAAATTTGTTGACGTCTACTATTAGTTTTTGATCAATAAGTATTTCATTATTTGTCTATGTTACATGTGGATGTTTTCTATTCTTGATTTTATTATTAGTTACATGTTCTCTATGTTGATAATAGGACCCTAAGGAGAAAGCAAAGTCAGAGACAAGGGATTGGTTGAACAATGTGGTATGTTGCAAATTTTATTCCTCTCTCATATCCTTTTTTCTGTATTTTCTTGGTTTCTGAATTCTGAACTCAATGTAGCCAACTGGATTAAAAGTAACAATCAATTTGTTGTGTGCCTTTTGTTGGCCAATTGGTCTCAGAGTAAAGTTGGATATAGTGTTGACATTGAATTCTGCAAATAAGGAGTATATTGCAGTTTGAGTTGCTGGAGTCTATGCAGGCCTGCAATTTTCTGATATTTTTGCATGACTCTCTCCCATAATCTTTTGGAATGCATCCTCATTAATTAACTTTCAACTCAGTCTTGTTGTTCTTAGCTTGCATGTTTAGAATTTATAACATTATTATGCACTCACTAATTTCCCGACTTAGCCATTGGAGTTTGTGGTTGAAGTCATTATGGAATCAAAGCATGTCTTATTGAAGGATTAAGTTGTGAATAGAAGAATGACCAAAAATCATTTGATGGTGCTATTAGATTCTGTCCTATCTAGTAGACTCCTTGCTGACCTGAGCGACCATTGACCTAAGTGACAAGACAAATAAAAAGCCCATGATGGTTCCATGCAAAATGTTTAGAAAATGGAATATTGTTGTTTCAGAAAACGACTTATCAATTCACAATGGATCATGTCCTTCAAGTAGCACGCTGCTTTCTACCATGTTGTTTTGATCGGTCATCCTTTAGGATCTTATTAACCAAAGAGATATGGGCATATGGCTTTGCACACATCAATAGGAAGGTTTAACTCCTTGATGTCGGCTTCGTGCCTCTTAGGGCTCAATTTGTAACTAATACTTCCTCCCTTTTTTTACTTGCATCATTTTTCAATTTGAGAAGTTGTAAATGACCTGCATCATTTCTTTTTTGGGCATAATATTCTTCCTACCTCTCTCCTATCACATGGATCCCTTTTTTTCCTCTCTCTATCTCTCTCTTATCCTTTAAACTTGTGTCAATGCTCAATGATGAAATCAATAAAACTCAATAGGAATTAATTTTCTTTAGTCCTGCTATAATCTTTATTTGATCCAGGGCAAATGCAATTCTAATGAAAAATGGGGCTAGCTTTCTAGGTTGGATCCCCCCTTCTCTCTGATGTGGCTATTTTGGGATGGAGTGCCTTAAAATTACATTTTATGTCAGACTATCACTAGAGAAGAAATTTGCCTATGTATAGGATTCCCCATGTAATACTATTATCCATTCATTATCTAGCATATGTTTGTCATCTTGATTGCATCATTGTATTCTGTCCACTTATACAACAAGATGCTATATATTGATCACTAAGTTTGTAAATGAACTGTAATTAAACTAAAATGCAAAAGAACACTACAACAACGATAACAGTTGAAGCTTTAAACCCAGTGCATGGGGTTGGTTGCACGTACCCCTCGATGAATTTTTTGCTGTTGTCCATCATAATCCTCTTTCTCTACTCCCCACTACCTGGTGCTAAATGTTTCTCTAAACCTAGTGCATGGGGTAAGGTATGGCTAGCTTTCTAGGATGGAGTGTGTCACTATTATTTGGTCACTTCTATATTTCCATAACACCATTTTTTCACCTTCCTGAAGCTTTTTTAGGGATACATTGCACATGGCCGTATTAACGTAGTTGGTTTTCCCTCATGTTATCCTCAATAACTGGTCACTCACACTTTTCTAATATCTTCACTATAACCCCTATCCCGGTATCCCTTAAAAGAAGGCTAAAGTGGGTGTCAATCAGCGTTAACTTTTTGTCAGATTTCATGAGCAAGAACCTCAATGGTAATGAATACTTTAGATAAAAAATTTCTGAAGAGTTGTTGGTTGTATTTTTTATACAAGTAGCTCTCATATGTTCTTAATATTATTGTTGACATCGATTGAGAAGAAGGTAGCTTGGACTGAGAGCTGCAGCTTAGCTATGGTTTGCTGTCAAAATAGCTTATATTCGCCTCTACTGGAGTACTGGACACTGGCTTTTCTAAAAAAAACCATCACGTTATATGCCAAACGTTAATATTATCAATCCGTAGTGTTTAAACTTTTGTGAAAACATCAAACACTTGCTTAAATATCTATAGCGCAACATGCTCAAAGAGATATAAATAGTCTGCCACTTGTCCTAGATTACTTGTTAAAGATGCTGACATGTTGTTTAGGAAGGCCTGGTTGATAACCCTATCCCAGGGAGGCAGGGACAGATTTGGCATTTATTCTTTCTTGTCACAACCCCCCATGCTAGGAAGCTTTCTATAAACAAGTATCTCTCTTTCTCTTCCTCTTCCAGTTTCTGTTTTGTGTTTTTGCCGAACAATTTTGTTAATATGTGAGTTGCTGGTGTATCAAAGCTTAAAAGGGAAAGTTGGCTTAGTATGAGCTGAAAGAGCTTATTTAATAAAAGAGTTGTAATGTCTCACAAGGTGCAATTAGCTCTCCCGTTGTGGCTAGATTCTAGGATACCTATTACTTCAAGACGCTTAATGCCATTATTTTATAGTATAATGTAGATGAGCAGATTGAGAAGTTATTAATTTACTGATTTGTTTTTAGAGTGGTAATGTGATTGAAAATATGTACATCGTGTTTTTTGGTATTGTTTGTTTAATTCGAATGAGATATTTTAAATTATTATTATTGGGCTGAAGCTTGATAGTTTTGTGGGAAAATTATATGTATGGAGTATTATATTTGAACTTTTGTCATAATTATTATTAAACATTAAACAACCAATGTAATGTTTTATATGGATTAGTGGTTAAAATTTAACCTTTTCTCAAAGGTCATGTAGTTGGCACGGAAAGAAAGCATTGGAATGATATTGTTGGAGGGATTGTGACCCAAGCTCTAATTAAAATTATATGTTTAAAGAGTGATAATTATGACAATAATCAAAGGTGGTTGAGTTGGTTAGTGTGTATTTGTTTGACAGTGAAGTGCTGTGTTCGAATCTTACCATAGCCATATTTTTAAAATTGAAAAGCTAAAGCGTAATCATGCATAGCCACAATAATCAAAGGTGGTTGAGTTGGTTAGTGTGTATTTGTTTGACAGTGAAGTGCTGTGGGACCAGAAGCTGAAACATCTCAAAACCCCAGACCCTTCTGGATCTTCTGCGAACGTCCTCACCCCATCTCGCCGTCTAGCACGCCGGCGGCCGCCTTTGCTCTCTGGTCGCCGGCGAGCGATTTTTTCCCGGGTTCAGAGTCTTCGTGTACTTCGCAGGTGCGGAATTTCAGGTGCGGAAGTTCCGGTGTCTTTTTCTCTTTCCTTATTAGGTTCGTTTCCGTTGGATTTCAGTTCAATAGGTGTGTTCTTCCTATATTTGGTGTTCCTTTTTATCTGTAGTTGGTGTGAAGAGTGATTCCTAACGATCTGTTTAGATTTCATCAAGCAAGGAGCTGTGATTAAGGTTGTCCTAAATAGTTGTTGTTAATTAGTTCCTGTTGTTTATGTCTGGTTGAGTAAGTCCTTTAAGTATGTTTTCATTAGAGCTTTGTGAGAGGTTGAAGGGAGAGCTTCATGAGCTCCTTACTAAGGATGGTAGATTAGAACCAGATGATAACGAGTTCCTGAATTATGTTTCTAAGTCAGATAATCCCAAGGCTTCATTAGATCTTGTTAAGTCTTGGAAGGAAGAAGGTAATTCTTTTTTCAGTCATGGGGATATTGATGATGCACTAGAATGTTATGGTTTTGCTGGTGTGATGCTTAGCCTAATTGTTTTGGAGGAGGAAGATGTTAAAAGTTTTTGCGAGTTATCTTTCTGCATCCTGTTGAACTTAGCTGCCTGTTTACTGAAGAAAAATGAATTTGATCAAGTTGGTCTTCTTTGCTCTGTTGTTTTAAGCTTTGACTCGAGTAATGTCAAAGCCTTATTTAGAAGAGCCAAAGCATCGGTTGGGATAGGAAGATGCGATTTAGCGTATTGGGATTTGTTGCAAGCCTCTGAGATTGAACCAACAAATAAAGAAATTGTAAAGAAGTTAAGTGAAGTTAAGAATTTATTTGTCAAGCAGAAGGACCATCCAATTGGTTTAGGGGTGGAGCCGTTGCCACCAAGGAAAAAGATGAAGGGGAAACATCAGGATGAAGGCGAATGTTCTTCGAAAGTGATAAAGAGGGTAGAAAGTAGGGGTGTAAGTGGATTGGACTGGATTGGACTTTGTCAAATCCAAATCCAGTCCAAAGTTTTTTGGACTCGAGAAATTGAGTCCAAGTCCGATCCAAATATTTTTTGAGTCCAGTCAGTCAAACCGATAATTTTTTCTTGAGTCCGAATCCAGTCCAGTCCAGTCCGATTATTATCCTTTTTTTTAGATGTTACACTTCACTTTTCACACATGCCAATGCAAAACTTTGAGGACATATATCTCTAATTTTGTATTTGTAAAAATTATAAAAAGTACATATTAAAAAAATATATATTAAAACGAATCTAACAAGATCCCACATGACTATATTTTTATTCACGTATAAATCACAAACGATGGTCAAAGTGAAATTTGTGAATAGTGTAAATGTCAAAGTGTAACATGTAAAAAAAACGGAGGAAGTATTTTTTATTTCTCGGTTTACAATGATTCACAACGTTTTCTCATAATTGAATTTGAAAAATTAAGCTCATTATATCCATTCCATACAATAAGTCACATATATTTTTATATTATATATATAAATATTAAATATATATACATTATATATATAAATATTAAATATATATTAATCTATAAAAATGTTTTTGGGCTCGGATCGACTTATTGGACTCCAAAGGGTGAGTCCAAATCCGGTCAGAAAATATTTGGACTCGAAAATTTGAGTCCGAGTCCGATCAAAAAAATTCGGTCCGAGTCCGGTCAAACGAGTTTGGGCTGGATGGATTGACTTCTGGACTTTCGCGATCCGCTTACACCCCTAGTAGAAAGTGAGGACATAAATGTGATGCAAGAGGATGACGGGAAGGATCAAGTTGTATGTGCAGAGGAAGATATTGAAAAGGAGTGTGCAAATGAGAGTGCGAGTGATTCCAAAATTGTAAAATCAAATCAGGCGGAGCCTAAATATCGGTTTCTTAACCGAAGAAGGCCGGGCTCCTCTTTGACATTGTCCAAAAGCGTTACTCAATTGTTGAGACAGGGGAGATCAGTGCAAATGTATAATCCAAAATCCGGGGCATGCATGATAGTTCGAGTTGCTCAAGTGACAAGAGAAGGCGATAATAGGAAGGCCATGATGACAGGTGGACTGCAACAACAGGTTTCTGGTTCTATGAACGAGCATAGTTGCAATATTGGAGGAGATGAGGTTATTAATCCCGACTCAACTTACCATGAATGTGAAGATGTAATAATGGAAGGTTCGGAGACCAAGTCCAAGGATGATGGTGAAAAGGAGACAGCAGTTACTAGGTCCCAAGTGACGAGTTCAGAGGCTTTGCACAGTCTTGCATATAATGGATGTATTTCATTACCCTGCAATAAAACTAAAGGCCAGGCTAAGCGGAGGAAAGCCCAACCACCTCGATTCGGGTATTCCAGGAGAACCTGCAAGACTTGTTGTCAACAAAGTTCCTATTTTCTTCCTACGTTTGATATCATTGGCAGGTTACGTGCTGGAATGAAGAGGAAAGCTGGATTAAGTGAGGAGTCGTCCCAACCCTCAAGGAAAAAACCTGCTACAGGATCTCGTGGATCTCGTGATACTGGTAACAAGTTCGATGTTGGTAGGGTGTTTGGTCCTAGTCTAAAGTCTAATGTTAGTGGTCAATTAGATGTTAGTAATGTGTTGATTAGTGATAAGTTACAACAGGGTCTTGTAAGTCCTAGTGTATTGAGTCCACCAATAAATGATGTCCATACACTAGCCAGATAAGCTAGGCAAATGGGCACTCTTGTAATTTGATGTTTTTAGTTAATGTATGATCTTGTTGTCAAAAAAAAAAAAAAAAAAAAAAAGAAGTGCTGTGTTCGAATCTTACCAGCCATATTTTTAAAATTGAAAAGCTAAAGCGTAATCATGCATGGCACCACTACATACATGGCATAATGGTGAAAATTAATGCTTATGTGGCGCGTGTATGGTGCTTCGCACACCTTTTAATATATTGTATAGAATGGAACTTATTAAACCGACACGATAAGTTACGGGAACTCGATAAAATAAGTTGAAGAGAACGCACCCTATATATGAGTTCAATGATTATAATTTAGAATTTTAGCTAAAACTTTTGATATTGTCTTTTGAACTTCCTTTCAATTCAATTCAGCTTAATTAAGTTTAGCTTTACACTACAATTTAGTTTAATTTAGTCTAGTTCAACTCAAAAGGAAGAACAAGGTCCAAGTGTCATGTATCAACTCTAAATATATGCATAATTAAATAGATAACTAAAATAAGATAGCTAGATCCATTAATGGTTAATATACGCACCAATTAACAAACAAGACTGAGATGAAAGATAAAATGATTATAGATACAAATAATTTAAGAAGAAACATATTTTAAAAAATCTAGATTTCCAATTGTTAGCAATAAATCGTCTCAAGATCTACTCTCCAAGCATTTTGAAACCGAAATCCTAAACAAAAAGGGGGTGCACGTATAGACATATGCGGGGTATAATCTGAACAAGAAAAGTATCAAAATGTGAGAAAGCCTTTTCCTCCCGAATATCGACACTTTTTTTTTTAATGTCTAGATCAATTAAGACAAAGGCATAGACACTAAAGAAGCGGATTTCCCCTTTTCTTATCAACAAGATTAAGTAACCATATCACTTAGAGTCTTAGAGTGCCTATAACAATACAGATGGCATGAGTATATATACAAAGTATGAAATAATTGAATGGAAATAATTCTGAAATCCATCTTTATCCTGCTCTCGGGCTAGGATAGCTTGGCTTCTTTTAGCCCCTTGAACATTCCAAGCAAGAACTTTCATAATAAGAAAAGATTATTACTATATATTAGACAAACTAAATAAATAAATGAATAAATAATATGAAGCCCTAAAAACCTAAATACTTCCTCCGTTCCAAATTAAATGCAACAAATGAATTTTTTATATCTTACAAAAAATACTCATTTGTTGCATTTAATTTGAAACGGAGGAAGTACATGAATTACAATACAATGAAGATTATATACACAAGTGAAAGCAACTCAAAAAAAGGATCCTAGTAATTGTACAGTAGGAAACGAACTATAACTGTTGAAACTTGAAAGCACATACAGCTTCACAAATTCATAACCATCCTGTAACAGGAAGACATAGGTCAAACTTTTGAATAAACAAAATTAAAGCGAGGAAAAACAAAGTAACATAACAAGAAAACACTAAAAAGAGAAAGTGAGGTAAAGATGTTAAATTGTTTTTAAGCCATGTTCTTTTAGACTCGCTTATTCTTTACCTCTATAGGGTTGTCTGTGTTGAGGTACTCAGCTAAGGGTAATGGAATCAACAAGTTTAATTCCCATACCATGGCCATCATTGACATATATTTTGACCCGCCACCACACCACCGACACTAACACGGCCACGGCCACGGCCACTGCCCCTGCCCCTGCCCGTGCCCGTCCAACCCGTCCACCACGATACAAGCACCATCATCCCAGCCACTGACTAAAAACTAACCACACCGCCCAAAACCCACCTTCCAACCCTAAAAAATTACTGAAAACCACCATACAAACCCACCTACCACCGCCTCTCAACCTCAAACCACCACCCAACCGCATCAACCACCCCCGCCGCAACTTCACCATCCTCACAACCCTCACCATCCACCAAAGGCCCACAAAACCTCCTCAAAATCCACCTAACCACCACCAAACCCTAGACACCACCCACAAAAGCGCACCCAAAAATTCAAGTGCATGCTCAAGTCAATATGAAAATCAAAGTTAACAAACAACAAAGGACATAAGAGGGATTATGGCTGCATTCCTCTTGTATCCCCTTTATTAAACTCTTCCCCATTATTAAACTCTTCCCCTAAAATTATTTGTTGATATTTTACTAACATGCCACTAATATATACGAAGTATATTTAAAAACACGATCAAATAAATAGACCTCTTTGCAAAATTAAATTACCATGAAAAACTAGCAAACAACTAATTGCTTGGGAATAAATTCATTCCAATTTTCTACATACTATAGTATCATTTCCTCCTATTGAAGCAAAAACTTGAATAAAGCGATACCTTACTCATGCTTGTAAATCCAATTTTCAATTCTTCGCCAAAACTAAATATCTACATATTTACCGCTTTTTATTTCAACCTCTTATAGGCTGATCACTAAAGCCAATTGACATGGACTCAAAGCGGCTAGTGGAAATAAATTATTTAATTAGTCTTTTTAATTATTAGAGTAGTAACTATGTTTAGGAAGGACTCTTGTATTATTCTCGTATATATATATATTACCCGGCCAAACCACAAAGGTTAAGCCGCATTAATCCCAATTATTGTACATGGTATCAAGAGCCCTCGGTTTTTGATAATTTTTTTTTTCTCTCAATTTTGTTTTCCTTTCTTCATGCCATGTCTCTTCCGCAGCCCACTAATTTCGGCCTGCCGTCGACCTTGGCTGAACCGGTCACTCCGGTTCCCCAGAGCAGTCTACCACTAGTGGTCCAGTAAAAATGGTGTCTACCCTCTTCATCCTCCTGTGCATGGCTCTGAGTCTTCCCTTCCTGCTCTTGTAGCTACTAAGGTGTCTGGTGATATTTGGCATGCTCGGCTTGGTCACACTTCTGCTAGAGTTTTAGGAAACTTGTGTTCTAATAAAAGTATTTCTTGTACTTCTCCTTTTCATGACGATTGTGTTCATTGCAAGTTAGGAAAGATTCATCGTTTACCGTTTGTACCGGTTACTCATAGTTCTCCTTATCCCTTATACATGATACATAGTGATCTTTGGCAATCTCCTGTTTTATCGAATCAATATTATAAATATTATGCAGTTTTTGTTGATGATTATTCTCGTTACTCATGGTTGTTTCCGTTGCGTTTAAAATCTGATTTTTATTCGCAATTTTTGAGTTTCCAAAAGATGGTTGAAAATTTATTCAATTGCAAAATTAAAATTTTTCAAAGTGATGGTGGACGGGAGTTTGATAATACTCCCTTAATAAATCATTTTTGTGAGTCTGGCATTTTATTTCGTAAATCCTGCCCCCACACTCAAGCTCAAAACGGTGTTGCTGAACGGAAACATCGTTCCATCATTGAAATGGCTCGTACATCTCTGATTCATTCAGACTTGCCGGCTCAATTTTGGGTTAATGCGTCCTACACCGCGATTTATACCCTAAATCGCTTACCTTCTTCCGTTTTGGGTGGTGTATCCCCTTACGAAAAATTGTTTAAGCGTCCCCCTAACTATGAGTTTTTAAAATCTTTTGGATGTGCCTGTTTTCCACTTCTTCTAGGATCTTCCATCAACAAACTTGACCAAAATCGAAACAATGTGTTTTCATTGGCTATGCGTCAAACTATAAGGGCTATAAGTGTCTTGACCCCTTAACTGGCAAAGTCTACATCAGTCGTCATGTGTGGTTCCTTGAACACAAATTTCCATATCGTAGTCTTGTTCTTTCCAAACCGAGTTCGTCTGTCACATCTCACGACACTACTCCTTTTATTTTTATTCCCGGATGGTCTCCTACGGTTGTTTCCCCCTGTGCTACTTCTCCATCCATTGGGTTGCCCATGGCATCGTCTTTGGTGCCTGATTCGGATGATGCACGCCTCCGCAGCGTCGTCTCACGCCCTGCCGGTGCTTCCCCTCGATACCTCGGCCCCCCCTGCTCTCGGTTACGTATGCATCGGGGACCCGTGTGCCCTTCCCTCTCCGGTTGTGTCGCCTTTTGCGTCCCCTACTGCTGTTGTGTCGAGTGTAGTCGTTGAGTCTCCCCCGTCTCCTGCGTCGTCTGCTGGTCTTGTTTCCCCACCGTCTGTTGTCGCGTCTGTTGCGCCCCCTGTGTCCCCTCCTGGTCATCGTATGGTCACACGTCTCAAAGACGGCATCACTAAGCCACGCACTCTCATGAATTTAAAAACGGATGTTATAGAGTCTGAACCTACTAACTATAAACATGCTTCAAAAGATCCGCGTTGGTGTCACGCTATGAAGGATGAATATATGGCCTTAATAAATAATGATACTTGGGAATTAGTGCCTCGCAATTACGGTTGTAACTTACTTGGATGTAAGTGGGTCTATAAGATTAAGTATCATTCTGACGGTTCTGTGGAGTGGTTCAAGGCTAGACTCGTTGTGTTTGGTAACCATCAGCAGGCAGGTATTGATTACTTTGAAACCTTTAGTCCTGTAGTTAAGCCCACTACTATGCGCTTAGTTCTCACTATTGCTGTTACTTTCAAATGGCCTATCCGTCAATTAGATGTTAAAAATGCTTTTCTTCATGGTTTCTTGCATGAGGAAGTCTATATGCGCCAACCTCCTGGGTTCATTGATTCCTCTAAACCTCATCATGTCTGTCGGTTGCGTAAGTCCATTTACGGCTTGAAACAAGCTCCCCGAGCTTGGTTCTTGCATTTCAGCAATTTCTTGTTATCTATTGGTTTCAAGTGCAGCAGTTGTGACTCGTCTATGTTCACTCTTCGTTACAAGGGTCATTTGATTATTCTGCTTCTTTATGTCGATGATATTGTCCCTTGCGCGGTAGTTCTTCTCTTGTTACCAAATTCATCTCCGTGTTATCCTCTCGGTTGCTATGAAGGATTTGGGGGATCTACACTATTTTCTAGGTGTTCAAGTTTTGCGCACTCCTTCAGGTCTTTTTCTTTCTCAGACTAAGTATGTTACCGATTTATTGCGCAAGTTTCATCTTCATACTATTAAATCTGTTCGAACACCTAGTGTTTCCAGAGTCACTTTGTCGTTGCTAGATGGAGAACTTCTTGCTGATCCTACGGAATATCGTAGTATGGTTGGTGCTTTACAATATTTAACTATGACTCGTCCTGACATTGCTTATCTTTGTTAATATGGTGTCTCGGTTTATGCATGCTCCCGTACTACTCATCTTCATGCTTGTGAAAAAGAATTTTCGGATATTTGCGGGGCACTCTTGAGTATGGTCTCTTCCTTCATCATTCCAACTCTCCGAGTGTTGTCGTTGCCTATTCGGATGCTGATTGGGCAGGGTGCCCTGATAGTCGGCGCTCCACGACTGGTTATGCTGTTTACCTTGGCCGGAATCTGATTTCCTGGCGTTCAAAGAAGCAACCTACTGTTTCCCGCTCTTCTACCGAGGCGGAATATCGCGCTGTTGCCTACACGGCTGCTGAGACTATATGGCTTCATCAATTGCTTGCCGATCTTGGGTATTTTTTACGCCATCCTGTGGTTCTCTACTGTGATAATGTCTCTGCTACATATCTTGCTGCAAACCCCGTTCAACATGATCGTAGTAAACACATTGATGTTGATTATCATTTTGTTCGTGAGATGGTTGCCAAGGGCGGTTTGAAGGTCCGGTTTATTCCTACTACATTGCAGGTTGCGGATATTTTTACTAAGGGTCTTTCTAGTGAGTTATTTGTTAAACATCGTTCCAATCTCTCCGTTGTTGCCCCCCTAAAGATTGAGGGGGTGTATTAGAGTAGTAACTATGTTTAGGAAGGACTCTTGTATTATTCTCGTATATATATATATTACCCGGCCAAACCACAAAGGTTAAGCTGCATTAATCCCAATTATCGTACATTAATTTTAACATATTAGAGACCAAAAAAAAAATATCAAATTAGCTCTAATACATATCACCAATCGAGTTTAAGACTACATTTCCAATACCACAAAGGCCTTGTTCTCGTCAACTTATTTTAATAAGTTTAGTAAAAATAAGTTCAGTTCGGCATAAATCAGTTGATGAGAACAGGAATCTTAACTCTTAAAGGCAAGTAAACAGAACGGTACGTACTCACCAAGCAAAAATCTAATAATGAGATGTTGAGATTGAACAGCAATTGGTCTTTTTGCCTTGTTGAGATGTTGAGATTGAACAGCAAAGATCATTTGTTGAGATGTTGAGATTGAACAGCAAAGATCATTCGTCTTTTTGCCTTGTCTCATGTTTTAAACTGCATTCGAAGTATCAAACCTCCCTCAAATTGGTAGTTCTGTTTATAATGGGTCATCTCTTGAATTTCTTTCTTTCCATGGCCTTGTGCACGAGCTAGTGGCTGCATATTTGATCACCATAAATTTCTGGTAGCTGATCAATATGCACAGTGGGAATTGACAGTTTAAAGAAACTTGAAGGCTAAGAAGACGAAGTTGGAATTGAGAAGGCTGTCTATTGATGCTTCACGGACAAAAGTGCTATTTTCGGCTCTTCATACAAGAAAGTGGCCTTAGCCTGTATCTGGCACTTTGTTAGAGTGGATTGCTTCTAGAACAGTGGGCTTTGCTGGTGCAGATCTACTGGCTCTTTGCGCTCAAGCAGCTGTTATTGCCTAACAATTTTTTTAACTTAATTTTTTTGAAAAGCAATAGTCATATATGCTATGAAATGTAAGTTAGTATAATATGCTGTTTTGCTTAAACATGTCATTATCTGCAGAAAGATTGGGATACTTTGTAGGATTTCTTTCAACTAAATTTATTGCTTGTTCAGCTGCAAGAAAAGCACAAGTTGCTGATTATTTGTAAAGCCATACATGTTATTGTTGTCCATGCTTCCATGCCTAAATATTGATGAACCTTTGAAATGGTTCTCATTGTTGGCCAAGTATCTTAGAAGAAGTTGAGGTCTCAACTGATCATCTTTGATCATACTGGTGATTGCCGATGTCTGATGACTGATATCTGATGTCTCTCTCTCTCTCTGTGTTCATGTAACTACTAGTGCCAATGGAGACTGCTGCCTGCATTACTTGTTAAGGGAAAGACCAGATTATGTTGGTCAGAGGCCTAATTGCAGTGGGTTTGCCTGCATATCGAGGAAAATATCGATCTGCAATGGAAATTTCTCTGGAAGTAAGGAAGGTGCTGAAGCTCCTCATCGAAAAGATGCTCAAACAACAGTTGTGAGCTTTAAGGCTGGCCTAATGCTGCGCAGTCCGAAGCACTGCAGCCTCCAACTGCTAACAAGTGCTGTAAGGCTGGTACCGACTCTGTGGATCCTGTTATTCGATCAATCGTGCTGTGACTGATGGACATGTTCAGTTTACACAAGAGTCTAGTCAATCGGCTCGTGTGGAATCTCTTGGCCAACCCAACAGCTGGTCCTTGTAGTTCTCGAAAACATGGGGAACACCTGAGCTCCATTTTTACAATGAATTCAGTAGCCCATGTATTACTGAACCATAGGTAAGAGAATGGATGAAGTTTGTGCTGAAGCTAGGAAACAATGATGGATTTTCAGGTCCTAACATTCTACAACTTCAGAATCCTGTGATTTCCTGTTTAATTCTGAAGTCACTTGTTCCTACAGTCGTCGCGTTGGATGCATTTATGCTCTCTGCATCATTTGGTAAAGAATATACTTCCTCCGTTTTCAAATAAGTGTTACACTTTTGATTTTGTGGACTCCTAGGCAATTTTTGGGGAGGAAAGAGATAGAGAGAATAAAATAAGGGGGGGCCATGTGAGTAGAGAGAGATAGATAGAGTGTATTGACAAAAAGGAAAGTGTAACACTTATTTTGAAACTTCCCAAATAAGAAAATGTAACATTTTTTAGAAAACGGAGGAAGTAATTTAATTTGCTGTGGAAACTATTCTTCATGTTGTTATACTATGGAAGATGTCCATGATCTTGTCAAACAATTAACTTGTTATTTTGTGCAAAATTTTACCCATGATATCTATCAATTTTTTAACGTAATGTACAATTTATGGAGTATAATTTTTTCTGTATTTCATGTAAGTGAAGTTTTGAGATTGAGGAATAGATTAGTTTGTTAGAGATCTTCATCTCGATTCACAAGATCATGAGATTACTTCTCATCACCTACCCGATAAAACTGGAGGATTTCTAAAGGGCTCAGAATTTTACTTTTTACCAGATAATAGCAGCCTTATTTTTTCTGGGAATGAGTTACGAGGGCGGTACAACAACCTTATTTAATAGGCAGATATTATTGTACTGAAAATGTCAACATTAACAATGGGAAATTGCTAGGTTGCTTGTCCGTTGGAGTCATCTTTTAAAATGATTATTTGTACAATAGGTGATCAAATGTACGGGTCGGGTTGAGTTTGTAGATTAAAAGTCGTGCCCAAATCTGCAAAAAGTGAGAGCTTTACGGGTTGCTAATGTGATAGTGGGTTTGGGTTTTGAACTTTAAAAAGATAATAATTTAAAGTTGTCCAAATCTGCACTTTTTTGAGTTGGATTAGTCTGGGCCGATGGGTCAAACTATTAATGATCACATCTAATTTTGTACGGAACTTATCGTTAAAATAGCTAACACCTGAAGTACTCCATACTAGCTAATGTGTACTATTAGTTTACATACAAACCTAAGATTTTGGGTAGATAAGAACAGTGAACCACTATTGCAACAATCATCTCCAACAATTCTCGAATTTCAACCATCTAATAAACTTAGAAACTGAAGGAATGAAGGAAAGCTAAGAAATTTGGATTTTTGGAGTGTAAAATTCACTCGGCAATTTTATGGGTGTAAATGAATTACAAGGG
This sequence comes from Beta corolliflora, assembly GCA_947648045.1. Classification (NCBI taxonomy): domain Eukaryota; kingdom Viridiplantae; phylum Streptophyta; class Magnoliopsida; order Caryophyllales; family Amaranthaceae; genus Beta; species Beta corolliflora. The sequence continues at coordinate 74,184 of CANSZD010004083.1, read as the reverse complement.
TGATACATATAGGGAAGTGAAGATTTAGACCAAGTCCTGACCCTCAATCTTAACCACTAAGCCAAGACCTCATCTATACCAGGCAATTAATGTTGGAACATTTATAGTTTAAATGTGTCCGTTGATGTTATGAGAAAGGAGGAATAACGAAAAGGCAAGTCAATAGAGTGCTCGCTCTAAGTAGAGCGCACGCTCAGAATTGTCAGGGAATTGGAGTTTAAACCAATTTCCTTGACAGGGCTGAGAAGCGTCGGCTCCTGCCTGGAGCGCCCGCTCCAGAGAGGAGCGCTGGCTCCTATTCGTTAGTTTTCCTGACGAGGCATTTCTTTAGTGAAATGGTGTGTGTCTTTTCGTATATGGTTGCGTCTTTTCTTCTGTAAGTCTTCCCTAGTATATATAGGGACATATCACATGTGGAATGGGTTAGTGAGAGATTATTCATACTTGTTTAAAGTGTGAAATCATTTCCTATTGTACTTGCTTAGAGAATGATATTCTCTTGTGTTTTCTCTAAACAAAATCGATCTACAAACTCTTGTTGGGGTTGTTTCTTGTTAACAACCAAGATTCAATGTTTTTTCTTCGCATCTCATAAGTGTTACCGTGATACTCTATTGTTCCTAGTGGCTCGGTAAATAACTTATAGGAAAGCGTATCTAATACGTGCTTGGAAGATCTAATATCCTGTTACTCACTGTTATATCCACACACACCTCTAACAATTAACAAGATAAATTAGCATATAGTGCTACATATAGCCTATAGTACCTAATTAAAGTTGTGTTGCATATGTGTAATATCTAGCAAAGGTGAACATAATCCATGGTCTTCACTACGTGCAAGTCACATACCATCTACCAACCTAACAGAACAATAGATGACATTTCACAACTTACAGGTCACAATTAGGGATAATAAGTCGGATTTGGGTAGGTTTCTCTAGGTTCCATACTCGAACCCCTTTTTTTTGGGACGGGATCCAGATTTTACCCGGATACGTTGGGTCCTAATTTTCAGGATATGGATCCAGAATCGTATGGATCTTACGGATCCGGGTCCTAAACTGAGCCAAAACCTATCTTGTTTATTTTATCTTCAAATGACCCTATTTTTCACAATAATTAATAATTTTATGCAATTAAACATCATTTCAAGTCTCCACTTGCTTACATTCAAACATTATGTTCCACACAACAAATAATAATTAAGTTCAATAAAACACTTGTACATAGAATAAAATACTATAAGGATAGGAGTTAGCTCAAGTGGGTAGAGCACTCCCCCTCCGGCACGAGGCGGGGGTTCGATCCTTACCCCGATATTATCTTTGGGGTATTTAAAGATAGCATCTTGTCATGCCTTACTAAGTAATGTGTTGGTGTTTCCTACTGTAGTGCGCTGTAGGGATTTCAGAAAAGCCCTTCAATTGAGACCTGTTCCAGATCCGTCTTTTAAAAGCAGGATCCAGATCCTATCTGGATCCGTCAGGTCCTAATTTTGAGAACTCATATCCATCAAAAACGGATCTGGATCCTCGAATCCAGGTAGGATCGTCATTTACATACTGTCATCCCTAGTCACAACTACTTCAACGAAAATCTCCAACAATTCTCAAATTTCAACCATCCCGTAATAGTGTTTTTATTCGCACAACCAAATACTACCTCCACATCTTAGAACTTTGGTGATCCTAAATAAACTAAGAAATCAAGGAAATGAAGTCGTTAGACGCGAGCAAAGTTGGCCCAAGCCCAAGGACCAACCTGGTCTGATTTCGAAAGCTCTTTTGGCTTGAAACTTCCCAACCATTTTCAACACGGGTCCAACATGACCAAGTTTCTGGTTCAAAACTCGGCCCAACCATACCACTTCTTCTCAAAAGCCCGATTTTCAGCGCAATTTATTAGATGGACCCGAATCCATGTAGCTCACCAGCGCAATCTATCCTGTGTTTTTTTTTCCTACATCATTTTTTTCTGTCACCACCATCAACGACAATGATGATGACTGGTAAGCTCAAGCGAAATTCCACCATCGCCAACAAGTTTCCTAGATTCACCATTAATGGAGGAGAGAGAAAGCTTCAAAGAAGAAGCTTTCATCATAATCTTCTTATTCTTTGTGTACTATATATAAACTTGAATAATTGTGGTGAGGAGATTTAATTTGTACTATAAACTTGATCTCTTAGAACTATGTAGACAAGGTGTTTGATGAAATGCTATCGTGATGACAACAATATTGAGGTATGAATTGAAGGTTTAATTTTTTTATAGTAAAAAGTGGTTATAAAGAGTTGTTATTCAGCTAGTTTATAGATTAGTATACAGGAAGTGATATGATGGTTTTTTAGGTTGCAAAAACGACAATAAAAAAGGTTAAATGGTGGTGTGTAATGTGTTGGAGCTGATTTTCAAGTGTGAAAGTGGATGATATGAAACTTCTTTCGTACACAAAAAACACATCATGAGACTATTGTTAGCATTTGAATTGATTATATTAACTGAAATTTTTTTTCTAGCATTTGAGCATTTGGTTATACATACTACTTTGAACTTTTTCTTTTTTTAAGCTAAACATTTGTTCTAATTAACTAAACATTTCTTTATACCAAATGAACAATTTCTTATATAAGTTGAATAATTGGTTACGTTCCCAATTTTAAAACATTTCGTATTATATGAGCTTTTGGTTATTTAACTGAATATTTACTTGTATTAAGTGAACATTTGCTTATATAATTTGAACATTGCACATTTACCATTACTTGAAAATCTGTTTATCCCAGATGAACATTTGGTTTTAATTAACTGAACATTTTCTTATATAAACTGAACATTTGCTCATATAAACTGTCTGGTTATATCTTAGCTAGGTGAACATTATATTATGTATGATGAACATTTATTTATTCCACCATATCGTGTTACAGCGCAAATGAACAACATGATGCTAAATCTAATCATGACGATGAACAAATTGAAATTAAAATTCAAAACAAATCAAAGTTTAATAGAAGAAATTTCAACTACAACGCTCATAAGATAATTGAATTTGCAGTTTGCTTCAAAAATTAAATGAGTATTTTCACCTTTAACTTAGAAATGATTTTAACAGCAACAAGTTGATCTTTAAAGTTTCCTACAGATATATAAGAAAGAATGAATGATTGAACTTGCACAAATCAAAGGTATTAAAGGAGATTTGTGCAACAAGTTGATCTTTGATCTCCTACAGATATTTAATTCTAAGTTAAATTGTAAATCGAATTTTAACAAATCTACAGAAATTAAACGAAGATCTCCGGTGTCAGCGCTTCTTTGACGACGCTTTTCGTCGGAGATGAAGCCGGAAACGGCCACTAGAAAAGCCTCAACGGCTTGGACCGAGGTTTTGCTCACCTTTTTATGACGGAAAGCAGATATAAGAAACTTGCACTATTTGAATGTTTATATCACTAGTCAATTGAGTAAACAAAGACAAATCAATAAGTAGTGCTATATATATACATAGCCTATAGTAATAGACAGTAAAAATTAGCTAATCATTTACCTTCTAACAATCTTATATCTAGAAGATATTAAAAAAGCAATAGTGCAATTCACAACTAATATGGCTAAGATAAAAGAATACTTAAATAGAAAATATATAGTAATACATGCCTAATTTATTCTGTTCATTATTGCATGCAACCTTTATTGAATTTTGTGATACTCAACGTTAAGACATCTTCATAAAACTCAATATTATTGCACTTATATACTCCATAGTACAATATGGTTGAAAAAAAAGTATTGATTGTTTTTTTTTTGAGTTTTTATATAAATAACTAATGATTTTTTTTACAGTTTGTTTATGGAGAGAGAATAAGATGTAAGGAAAAGACATGAGCGATAAAGTGACAAAAAGTTTCAAAAAGGGAATTTACTTAAGATACTCATTAGTTTGGACATTCCAGATAAAAAAACTCAAACCTCAAGGATACTTGAGACAATTATGTTTCTTCTGTTCCTGTTTCCTTAAGTAGAATTCTTATATGTTCTTCTAATATCAATACCTTTTCTATTATTAACCTAAGAAAAAGCTCTAAATTATCCATCAACTATATTCACTCAGCTTTCTTCTTCGTAATATGGTCCACATTTACTTCCTCTTTTTTTTTTCCTAGCATCATTGCAAGTTGGTTTAAGTTTTAAGGAGATGAGAGAGGTAGAGAGTTAGTGTAAAAAAATAGAGACCCTTGTATTTGGGTAGAGTTAGAGAGAGTTTATAGTCCTAAAGGAATTGATGCAATTATTTTACAACTTCCCAAATTGAAATATGATGCAAGTAAAAAAAATAAAAATAAGAGGAAGTATTATTTTTCTCCCTTTACACTAAATATAATTCAACTATTATTAAAATTACTCCCCAAGTTTACTTCTCAACCAAAACTTAATACTTGACCCTGATTACATTAAATAAAAAGTTCATTAACGAACTATCTAATTTATTTCACCAAGAATATTTATATTTTAATCACTTCTCTCTTTCAAAGCTTAAAAAATCTTCTCCCCCCGATTTCAAATAAGAAAAACATATGTATTCTTTCCTGTAACTAATATAAATTATTTTTCCTTTTAACTATGTTACTTTGTACACTTGAACATTGGAAAGATAAAAAAAAATAGTACTCCCTACGTTCTCTCTCTCTCTCTCTCTCTCTCTCTCTCTATATATATATATATATATATATATATTTTGTGGTTTTCCAGTTCATTACTCAATCCAATGCACAACTAATATCATTTAATATCTAGAGTTGCATGTTAGTAAAATTATAACGATTGAATATTAATGATAAACTCATTGAGATGAATGAAATATGACCTCACATGACAATATATATATTTATATAGTGGTAAAAATGTTGAAGATTCCCTCTACATATGAATAGTGTCAAAAAACCACTTTGCGCAATAAAATATGAAACGGAGAGAGTACTTAGTTTATTATAATCTATTTTTGTATTCACCTACACAATGCATATTGCACTATATAATTAGCTGTAAAATTATATTTGACCCGTGCATCGCACGTGTATGATATAGTACTTACGGTTTTTTCACCTGATACCCCGAGTTTTCAAAAAATTCACCTGGTACCCTCCATGTTTTCAAAATTCACTGCGCCCTCGTTTCGAACTAATACACCGAGATAGCCCAATGACCAACGGCGTTAACCGCCAGTTAGTCATTAACCCTAATTTCCTACTTTAAACCCTAATTAACCCCCTAATTAACCCCCCAATCTTAACCCTAATCCTAACCCCCTACCCTTAACCCTAACCCACCACCCCACCACCCACTCCCCCACCCTCCCACCACCCCCTAGCCCACTCCCCCCACCCCCCGCGCCGCCCCTCCCCCCACCCCCCGCGCTGCCCCCTCCCCCCACCCAGTTCAGTTCAGTAGTCCCCCCCACCCTTCCCTCACCTTTTTTCTCTTACGGACACCATTGAAAATGTGATCTAGGGCAGCTTATCCCAACAACAGATCTGGATCTATCATCCCTCCGCATGAATAGGAGCTCTCATTGAAGCGTCATTCATCGAATTTTGAGATCCTCTAATCTTCTAAGACTTCCAAATTTGAGTGTTTGAGACTATAATTTATCTGATTTCCTTTTCCAAATCACAATTGCTGTCAAAGGTCAGTAGTCTCTCTCTCTACATTTATTCAAGTTTTGATATAATAATAATTATAATTATAATGATAATTGTTCAATTTTAATATGAATTTGTGTTTAGTCGATTATATTGTTGAATTCAATTGCCCCTCCTATCTTTGTGTTGTTGAATTGCATTATTAAGAATCTTGAGATCTGATCTTTGGTGATTGTTGTAGTGGGTTTGTTTGTTTAATTTTTTAATTATGAAGTTCCTAATTTGCTGTTAAACTTCCCAACTTTACTGCTTCCTCTGCCTAGTTCCAGACTATTTGGTAGTAATATCTTTCATAATCTTATCATAATGTTCAATTTGAACTTGGGATGATTGTTTGCTTCACTATTAACAGCTAAGCAATTTTTTCTGTAACTGGAGTTTTCAGTACTGTAGTAAATTTTCCATATGATAGTTATTCAATTATAATTTGAATTTGCACCTCGAAATCCCATCTTTTTTGGGTTTGGGAGTTTATGTCGAAATAGTGAAATATTGACATAGGAAAGCTAGGTGGTTCTTGGGCCTCCTAAAAGTCAAATAAAACCTAACTAAACCACTAACCTAAAAAGTGGTAGCAGGTTGATTCTTCCACAAGGGCCCAAGGAACACCAAATGTGCTAATAAATCAATAAGCTAGGCCGAAATCAAGTTGAAAATTGTCAATAACCAACTACCATATACCAAACTAAGATAAATATCAAAGAAAACTAAAATTAGGAGATGGGATTAAACACCAACTAATCATGAAATAGGCATAAGAATATCAAACATAGAGATAATGCATGAACACTACTTGAATTAACTATTGACCCAACACACAACTCCTATCCTACTCTCATAGGCGGAGAAATCCTCAAAGACATCAAATAAGGGCATCTCATCCATTCTTAACATATCTCGAGGTTCAAAGAACCCAAGTCAATAATAGAAATCAATATGTCACACTCTCATGCCAACCTAAATCAATCTACTCTAATCTAATACAACATTCAAGTGATCAAAAAGAATGCAACACAGATTAGAAGAGTTAAACAAGTAATAATTTAATCACACAAATCTCTAAATCCAATATCAAATGCCCAATTCAATCATGGTTGGGTTTTCACCCAAACCCTAACTCGCTAACTACTCCATAAACACAAAAAGGAGAAATTTAGAGAAATTAACAACTAATAACATGATACTAAACATTAATCTAACATTAAACTAAACAAAATAAACCACAAATAATCAAACTAATCATGAACAACTAATCTAAGAAAAACAACTAAAATAAAGCAATAAAAGAGGAGGGAGAGGGTAAGAAATTATCATTGATAGATGAAAAGAAAACTTCAAATCTTCCAGTCATTTAGATGATTATCCAAAATCCTTCATTTCTCATTGATTTTCACTTTCTCCTCTAAACTAACATATATGGCTAATCCTCCTTAAACCCTAACTATTCTAAAAATAAGAGTGGTGAATAATAAAACTTGGCTCAAAAAACTTCTTGGTCCCCTAATAAAATGAGGGTTAAGGTATTTATACAACCTCTAAATTAAAAGAGAATAATAAAAAGGAAAAGAAAAATGGAAAAGGGAAAAAGGAAACTAAGAATGAAAAAGGGATGAAAAGCCAAAAGATACAGCAAAGTCATAGAAAAAGGAGAAAAGAAAGAAAAGAGAAAAAGGAAAAATAAAATGAAAAATAAAACTAAATCCCCCCAAAACATCAGAACCCCACCCCCTTTGTTTCATCTTCTTCGCTGCTGCTCCTCTACTTCGCAGCCCACATCGTCGACATCATCAAGCACGTCCATCATCATCGTCGACTCGCAGCATCACCATCAGCAAAATCGTGGCCTTTAAATTCGCTGCAACATCATCATCTTCATCATTGGCGCAAATCGTGGCCATTGATTTTCATGGCTTCGATTCCATCTTTTTGAGGTTCAATTTTTCTCCATTGATTTGCTTCATTTAATCACAGCCCTTGATTAATTTAATGAGTGTTTGAGCACGTTTTCTTTGAGCGCCCGCTCCGTGATCGCTCCATGATCGCTCATACTTCCTGCCTACCATTCTATTTTTGGTGAATTCGAACGGAGCGCCCCCTCCGTTATACAGAGGAGCGCCCGCTCCTCTTGACTGGGAGTAATACGTGCATGGAACAGACGTGGTGGTAGTGGTTAGTCTGAGCAGGAGATTTAGTGTACAGTGGGTATATGGGTGGAGGGAAGATGGTGGTGGTTAGGGGTGTGCACAAACCGGTCTGGGACCGGAATTTGGACCGGACCGGAATCTCCGGTCCGGAGATTCCGGTCCGGTCCCCGGTCCGCTGAAAATCAGGATTCCAGTCCACCGGCCCGGTCCGGTCCAAACCCAGAAAATTCCGGTCCGGATCGGTTGGACCGGAATTTATATTATTTTAGTAAAAAAATAAATTAAAAGGTAGAAAATTAGAAACTTGAAACCTACTATTTATTCTTTTAGGATTATTGACAATAAAATTATTAAATTTTAATGTATATAATTTATAAATATATTTAAATAAAATAAAAAAGATTTTTTTTTTTTGAAAAAAAAAAATTCCGGTCCAAGAGGCCTAGGACCGGACCGGACCAGAATTTTTCCGGTCCGGTCCCGGTCCAAGAAAACCCCGGATTTCGGTCCGGTCCGGTCCTGGACCGGTGCACACCCCTAGTGGTGGTAGTGTATTGGGGATTGGTGTGGTATTGGATATGGAATGATGTGGTGTAGGATAAGAGTCATGGTGTGGTGTAGGATATGTTGGCCATGAAGAGGGTTTTGGGACTTTTAAGCTATTGAACTTAACTCAGACAAAATCCGCCCTTCAAGTTCCGCAAACACTCACCTACACACATAAAGATAAAGATAAAGATAACGCACGAGACAAGAAAACAAAGGAATAAACTACGAAATTAAGAGCTAAAAACTAACAAAAATCACTAAAAAAATTAAGCTACAAAATGTAAAAATAAGAAATAAAGGCTAAAATAGATAGAAATAAATGAAAATAAACTATGAAAACAATATACAAACTACTCCTAGAAGTGACATAAATGTCACTTATCAAATACTCATATACATGTTAAAGTTCCCAACTTTACTAATTGTTATGTATTCGGAGGGGCGGAGCCACCTAGTAACAAGGGGTAGCACGTGCTACCCCTGTTTTTTTGCAAAAAAAAAAAAAAAAATCAAAAGAAATTCTAAACCTAAAGCTGCCGTTTCCGTTCAATCTCTATCTCAAACTCAAACGCTGCTTTCACTCTCTACTCTCTGTCTCTCTCAGTTCCCCTCGTCAGTCGGCGTCGGCCGCCTCGAGTCATTGTTGCTGGCCTGTTGCTGAGTCGTCGCGCCGGTGATTTCCGCCACCTCTGCCGCCTGCCGGGTCTGCGGTCTGTGTGACTGCAGATTTTAGCCTGTTATACTGTTAGTTAATTTTCTTTGTTTCTTTCTCAAAAGCTCTTTCAATTGCTTTTCCATCTAATGATTTAATGATTTGTGAGTTTATGGGTTTATGAATTGTGTGGATTTATGGGTTTGTGAATTAGGAATCTACTAATTTGTGAACTTTAAAATCAAAAGATTGTATTTATGAATTTAAAAACCAAAAGAGTGAATTTGTGAATTGGGAATTTACAGTGTTGGTAAATTATAATTTGTTTACTTTGTTATTGAATTCAATTGGTGAATGAGTGAATTATAATTTGTGAATTTCTCACTAATACACAATTATACATATTTGTTATGTTGTGTTGTGAATCTCTGATGTGAGTAGTGCATTTTCTTTCGTATTCTAACATTGAATTTCAATGAATTACTAGTTCACCTTCAAACTTCATAAGAGAACTCCTTTGAAAACAAAGTTCACATGTGCATTGATAATAGCTAAAGATATAGGCTACAAGCCTACAACATAACTTTTGGCTTATGACATTTTAATAACAAAATCAAAGGCAAAAAATATTAGTCAATTGCAATTGAGCTTTTGAACCTTCAATAGAGTGAACAATGGAGAAAAAAAAGGACAGAGAAATAGAAAAGGGAGGAGAATGAGGAGAGAGATTCAGGAAAGTTCATGTGGTAATAACAGACGAATGAACAAGTTGATTCAAAGGTTATTTTTAGTTGGAAATTTGAAATTTGTGTTTACAATATGTATTTACTGTTTAGAAATTCTAACAATGGGAAACTTTTAATATGGATATAAAATTAAACCAAATCCAAGCTCAATACCAAACAGTTGAATTTGGTCAAATCTATCATTTGAACGAAATCACCATGCCAAACTGTCCATTAATCAAAGTTGTTTTGGATCCAAGGCTATTGCAAAGGGCCACATAATGATACCCGAGTTAGTAGGAATTTTTCACTATCTAATGCTATCGCAAAATCATGCTACCCCTAACCTGAAATTCTAGTATTCCTCTGAATTTTGTCAGACAATTGTTAATATCTTTCATTATCATATGGATTTTTTGTGGATAAACGCCTCTTAAATCCATGTCTTGGTGATAAAACTGCTTTTAATTTTGATTTTTTTTATGAAAAAAAACACCTTTTTATCAACACACCTTTGGGCGATTATTGACCGAAATAGTCCATTATTCTGCCGTATTGGGGATTGGTGTGGTATTGGATATGGGATGATGTGGTGTAGGATAAGAGTCATGGTATGGTATAGGATATGTTGGCCATGAAGAGGGTTTTGGGACTTTTAAGTTATTGAACTTTTTTTTTTTTTTTGAAAGAGAAATTTCATTAATTGAAGGTCAAACGGCATCTACAATAAGTATTAAATTAAGCTATTGAACTTAACTCAGACAAATTCCGCCCTTTAAGTTCCGCAAACACTCACCTACACACATAAAGATAAAGATAAAGCACGAGACAAGAAAACAAAAGTGACTAAAAGGGAATAAAATAGAAAATTAATATAAAAACTAAACTAATTCATCTATAAGATTAATAAAACAAAGGAAAGGAATAAACTACGAAATTAAGAGCTAAAAACTAACAAAAATCACTAAATAAATAAATTAAGCTACAAAATGTAAAAATAAGAAATAAAGGCTAAAATAGATAGAAATAAATGAAAATAAACTATGAAAACAATATACAAACTACTCCTAGAAGTGACATAAATGTCACTTATCAAACTCCCCCAAGCTAAGCTTTTGCTCGTCCTCGAGCAAAATGAGATGAAACCTAAAGGAAGAGAATGAATTTATTCAAGCAAAGCAAAGAAATAAAATAGATGAGAATATACACTAACTCACTTTCATAGGAATCACGGTTGCATTTAGCATATGCAACAAGCTCTTTAAACCCCTAAATCGCTCTAGAGGGCGAGTGAGATCTCGCGAGGGTTTTCCAAGAGGCTTAACCCACAACTCTAATCTTTTCATCAACCATTTATTCAACAAACTCAAGATTTATGCCCAACTCAACTATTAATGAAATGGTTCACAAGCAAGGATAGAGAGCAACTTTCAAGACAACTAATTTCCAAGTGTACTCATAGGTTATGGGTAAAGAAAGAAACTAATCAAGACTGCAATATGACACCTAATTAGACTTTTTACTCCCTCATTAGAGAACACCTAGCTATCCAAAAGACTTAGGGCTCTTCAAGTGTTATAGAAGTTTAAACTACAAGTCCACTATCCCTAGACACACAAATAGGCCTTAGACTCCACTCTACTTAAAACTTAAGAAAAATAGAACTAAGTGAAGGAGCCATCCACAAATTGACATCTTTTATTGAAATTCTTCTATTCTTTTTGCTTTTCGTTTTTTTCACTTTTTTTTTCATTTTTCACGCCTTTTTTGACTGTTTTTGGCTTTTTCTTTTTCCCTTATTACGGGAATTTTTGATATACAAGGAAGAGGTAACTACTCACTAAAGAGAAACATAAGAATTTGTAGCTTTTTGTGCCACTTATTACAAACGAAAAGAAGTAAAAACTAAGTTTCTTGTACAGCTTTGTTTGGGGACATGATGAGCATATCTAGGGACACAAGGGACCGCAAATTTGAAACTAAAATTCTCCAAGCATGAGCAACATAGTCAAGATTCAAGACTAGACATCCAATTGAGCATTCATTAGTTTCATTTTGGTAGACTCTAATGCAATCAAGATTAATTACCTCCTAAAACTTCACAACCCAAGCTCACACTCTTCCAAAAGGAGTCTCTAAACATGTACTCAAAATCAAAGCAAGGAATCCACATATATCATCAACTAGCATCTTCCTTGGGAAAGGGAATGCTTTGTACTTTTCTTTATTCCTTAATTTTTTGGATTTTCCAAATCTTTTTTCAAATTTTTTTTCAATTTTTCTTTATAAAGAGAAACTCAAAACATGGAAGAAAAAAGGAAGAAAGATAAAAGAAAGGAAAATATTTTTAGATTTTAAAATTTTGTAAAAAGATAAAAGTAAATAATAAAGTATGTACACTTCCCCAAGCTAGTGAATAGCTACTCCCCCAAGCTAGAATAAAGCATTGTCCTCAATGTTTGAACAAGACGGTCAAAGGGAGGGAGGGAGGGAAGAAACATTCAACCAACTTGCACATGTTCCACAAATCATAAATCATTAGAAAAGGAGAAAAGGAAAGAAGCTACCGGATAGTAGGTGTGTAATACCCCGAATTTTCAAAGATTATTTTATTATTTATTAAGGTTTAATATTAGTTCCACTTACAATTTATTTTATGATAATGCGATTTTATTTGATAATTATGTTTATTAAAATAATGATTTTGTTTCGTCTCCTGCTCCGACAAGTAAGCTACAGGGTGAGCCTGCTTGTCCAGCAAGTAGCTAATAGATCTTGAGTGTTCTTCAGTTGGAGACTTGTGCAACAGATGTCTGAATCAACTTAGTCCAAGCCTGAGCTTCGTTCCCGAACACCGCAAAAGGGACCCACCCTGGAGGTTTGGGTGGTGGTTCCCCCTCCGAAGCTTAAGTCAGGTATCAGGAGTTGTAAGAGAAAAGTAGAGATAGAGAGAGAAAGTGAGAGAGTAGTTTTACAGAGTAATTTTGCACTGTTTGCATTGAATGACTTTACTCCTGATTTCTGGAGTATTTATAGTGATAGCAAGACCTAGAATAGTGGCTTCTGATTGGCTGAGGAATCAGACCATGACACGTGGCAGACCATGACTTGGGGAGGTCTATTAACCACTCTCCTTCAGCCATTTGGCACTGTTGGGCTCTGACTGTTGGGCCAGAATCTTGAACCTTTTAACTCAGCTGAGTGCAGCCCAGAGATTCAAGGCTTTTCCCTTCTTTTACTAAGGTGACACGTATACGGCTCTGATGAGCCCAAGTGCCTTCAAGAGAGCCGTAGATGTTAGACCACAACATTTGCCCCTAAAAGGGCTTTTACAGTTGGCCCATCTGACGGTTAAGGCCCTTTTACCCTTAGGGTACCTTAATTTGAAATGAAAAGACGCGCCCTTTTTTAGGTTGTACCGGTCATATTCGACCGTTGTATTTTCTTTTCGGTCATTCTTGACCGGCTCCGCTGGTTTCTTTTTCCTCTATAAATAACCTTGTTGTGAAGACATTTAATCATTTAACACTTCGAACAAATTTTTCTAGAGAGAGAAGCTCTGCGAATTTTTAGAGAGAGAGCGCGATCGTCCGGCTTCAGCATTCTTCACCGAATCGTCCCGGACGTTCTTAGCGGTATCGTTTCTTTGATTTTTTCATTCTTCTTTATTCTTTATTTTTTTCTTAGAAAATCAATAAAATGGAATCATCTTCGTCAAATAATCCTAGCCGACCAAGAGCTTGTCTTGACCCTAGAACCGATACTTCTTCTTCGGCACATTCTAGAGTTGGGCCTCTTTTGGCCGAGTACATATATTTTTATAGCTTTGGCCGAGAAAGTCAGACGACCCAGTCTTTACCTGTGCGGGGTAATCGGCGCGCGTCAAGCAAACGGCCCGTCTAAGACGAAAAGTGATCATCCCATCGAAATAGTTCGATATGGAGGAGTCCACTGGACGGGTGCCGATGAAACGAGAGAGGTCCAAAGTGCTCGGCCTTTGAGCCGGCCTCTGTTGACGATGAGGAAAACTCCGGAATAAGACTCGAGACCCGCATTTCGGCGGGGACGCCGACATGGAGGTGATCGGCGAAGGTAATAATGGTAGCAATTCCGAGGCCGCCGAAGAATCGACGAAGCCTCTACTACCTCGTCGAGAGATTAGAAGACGTTTAGGTCCCCTTTCGATCCCGGCTTCATTTTAGTTAACCGTAAGTGGTTAGAGAAACTAGGACCAAACCCTAATTTCTTGTCGTCTTTCATGCCCATGCCGGGCTTCTCCTTTGTCATTCCTAATAAAGATGCGACGATCCTGAGTGCTCCTAAGAACCACTTCGCCGTCTATAAACTGGCCTTAGATGCGGGATTGAGGTTTCCCCTTCATGACTTCATAGAACAAGTCTTTGCAAAGACTACCACATCGGCCATAATCGGTTGGCCCCAAACGCTTGGCACAACGTCCCGACGTTTATTGCCGTCTGCGAGCTACGTGGCTTAGCCCTTTCTCTTCGAGCCTTTACCCACATCCATTATGCGGCCAAGGTACCCGGGCCGTGGACGGGACATGGCTCGGCATCTGCAACCGCCCGGCTTCCCGACGGCATGGGGGAAGCCTTCGAAGATGCATGAATGGAAAGACGATTTCATATATTTGAAAGCGGCCAATGATTCGGCTACTGAGAGCTATAGATTCCATAATCGGTCCATCACGAATACGGGACGGAAGCGATCTGGCTGGACTCGGAGGACAATTATGATGAAGAAGTTGTGGAGTACTTCAGAACAAAAGAGTACTCCAGGCCCGGCCAACGATCCTTTAAAGGGCCCTCCAACTGGATACCCTTTAAGGAGATGTTTTACCAAGACGACTTCTTGGTTGCGGCCGGTTTGCGGTTGGCCGATGATAAAGGTATATATTTAAAATCACCCAAGTAAAACTCTTCGTCTATAATTCATTTGACGAACACATTTTTGCTCTTTGCGGACTCGGCCGGACAACGCCTCGAAGCTTCTTGGGTGGGGAAATCGGTATGTCCAATTTCACGAGACAACTTGTGGAAGGAGTATGCAAAAAGTAGTGCCGAGAAGAGGACGGAAACATTGGTAATTTTTTTTTTTTTTTTTTTTTTTCCCGAGTATCACTTCGTCTGCCCGGAATTGGCATCCAATTTTTGGACGAGGGTCACCCAAAGAAGGAGAACGTCCAGACTTGGACGGTCACCTTCCTGGGGCCATTCTCGTCCTTAATTGGTATCCAATTTTTGGACGAGGGTCACCCAAAGAAGGAGAACGTCCGGACTTGGGCCGGTCACCTTCCTGGGGCCATTCTCGTCCTTAATTGGTATCCAATTTTTGGACGAGGGTCACCCAAAGAAGGAGAACGTCCGGACTTGGACCCGGTCACCTTCCTGGGGCCATTCTCGTCCTTAATTGGTATCCAATTTTTGGACGAGGGTCACCCAAAGAGGGAGAACGTCCGGACTTGGGCCGGTCACCTTCCCTGGGCCATTCTCGTCCTTAATTGGTATCCAATTTTTGGACGAGGGTCACCCAAAGAAGGAGAACGTCCGGACTTGGACCGGTCACCTTCCTGGGGCCATTCTCGTCCTTAATTGGTATCCAATTTTACGGGCGAGGGCCACCCAAAGAGGGAGAACGTCCGAGACTTGGACGGTCACCTTCTCGGGGCCATTCTCGTCCTTAATTGGTATCCAATTTCTGGACGAGGGCCACCCAAAGAGGGAGAACGTCCAGACTTGGACGATCACCTTCGGGGGGCCATACTCGTCCTTAATTGGCATCCAATTTTTGGACGAGGGCCACCCAAATAGGGAGAACGTCCAGACTTGGACGGTCACCTTCTGGGGGCCATACTCGTCTTTAATTTGAATCCAATTTTTGGACGAGGGTCACCCAAAAAGAAGCACGTCCAAGCTTGGACGGTCACCTTCTTGGGGCCATACTCGTCCTTAATTGACATTCAATTTTTTGGACGAGGGTCACCCAAAAAAATAGCACGTTCGCATTTGGACGGTCACCTTCTTGGGGCCATACTCGTCCGGAATTGACATCCAATTTTTGGACGAGGGTCACCCAATGAAGGAGAACGTCCAAACTTGGACCGGTCACCTTCTTGGGGCCATCTTCGTCTGGAATTGACCTCCAATTTTTGGACGTCCATTACTCAACTAAAGGGAACGTCCAGGCTTGGACGGTCACCTTCTTGGGACCATAATCGTCTGGATTCTTACAATAGTTTTTTGGACGATCACTCTGATGCCTTTACTTTTTGCAGAAAAATGCTCCTACAAACAAGCTTCCTCCTGGGAAGTCGTCCTCATCCAAAAAGAGGCCAACTACAGTGGCGACCGGCCTTCGGCGAAGAAGCCTAAGGGCTTTACAAGGAAGAAGGCGGATAAGGCGGCTCTCTGCCGCCGAGAGTGTGGAGAAAAGCATGCCTCCCCCACAAGCCAAGGCTCTTAAAAGGGGGCCTTCGACTGGCGGCTCGGCCGAGGAGGGAAAAGATGCACATGCGGCGGTTAAAGCTCGGCTTTTTCTTGGCCGACTCGCCGAGGTCAACCCGAGTCCGCCTTGGCTTTGGTTGCACCGGATCCGATGCTGCCGCCGAGAACTATCCGGGGTTCGGCGCTCGGTGGCTAAGCTACCGGTGCCACGAATGCCCTTAGGCTGTTAGGGACGGCATCTATTTCGTCCCGGTGAGTCGTATTACCCCAATATAGTTAGGACGGTGCGGGTCGGTGGACGGTCCATGAGTCCGTCCGATAGGCAAGCTATCGTCTTTCCTATCAAAATGATCGACTCTCCCCCTCTTTCGAGATAAGGGCAAAGGCCCCGCTATACCCCCCAACTCCTCCCACTGCTGATTCGGACGAGGAGTCTTCTCCTGCCTTTGCCAAAATGTCAAGGCTGGAGAAAGAGCGGCTGAAGCAGGAGCTCTTCAAATGCTTCCCTGAATCCTACATTAAGGGATTAAGGGGAGCGTCCGCCGGGCATGTGGGCTACATGTCTCGCTTCTTTGCCGAGGTATTATTTTATGCCGAGCTTTGTTTTATACATTTGACTTTTTAACCCGTCTAATAATTTGATTTGTTTTCATTGTTCCGGCTTTTCCGGCTCGCAAAGATGCTAACTGAAGAATGGGCGAGGGACCTGAGAAAAGAGAATAAACACCTCGTCCATCTTGCTACAACGGCAGGCGACAAGGCCATCCATGACATTGAGATGGCTAATACCCTCCATCGTCAGTCACTGGACGCCTTGGAGAAGAGATCTGCAGACTGAATCTAAGAACAAGAAGTATCTTGTTACTATCAACAATCAGATCAAGGAGCAGGATCGTCTGAAAATGATCATAGATACTCTCTCTACTGATCTAAAAGGTGAGAGGGATGTGGCTCTTATTGTTGCCGCTGAGCTGAGAAGAGAGAACATTCTCCTAAGGGCCAAGACTGCCCGTCTGGAAAGGGAGGCGGCCACGGCCTTCGACGATGCTAAGGAAGGCTTGAATCAAGTCGTCGAAACGGCCAAGGACTGGGCCGTCAAAGCCTTTGGGATGCTAGCTGAGGAAGCTGAGGTCCCCAGCTTCGTTCGTCGTCTGGAGTATCAAGAGAGCGTCCATCGGGCTATGGTATGCGCCGAGGACCCTCCAGAGTTTGAGGAGTCGGACGACGACGAGGCTGGCCGAGGTGGAGACCCCGAGGGGCGACCACGAAACTCGCTCTGAAGACGAGGCCTAGGTTTAGGTTTATTTTCAAGTTTCTTGGCTTGTTTGCCGCTGTATTTTGAACTCTTCAGCTCTTAGGTTGTAATTCTTGATCAATCATATATGAAGGAGAATTTTTGCCAATTGCCTGTCTTTTTTCTTTCTGAATTCCAATTTGACTATGTATAATATTAACTTCGTCATGCTCGTTGGACGTCTAGCCCTGATGCTTAATGAAATAGCTGCGCGCTTGGCTTTTGACAATCGTAACTCGTCCTGAACTATCGGACGATCTGCTTTTTCTGAAGATTCCGATAATCTGTCCAAAATGCTCAAGTAAAAATACGGCTCGTCCTGATATTATTGGACGGTCCACAAGCATTTGATAAATGCATATGCATCCCAAAAGAGACTCGTCTGGGTCGGTTTGCCAAACGCAAACGAGAGGATTGCCATCCCAGGCTTGGACGATTATCACTCGTCCCATAATGCAACCAAGTATTTTATGTGATTCGTCCTAAATTTTTGCTTTATGGACGAGCCACGTTCTAGCCGTTTTACTCGAGCTACTATCGATCGTCCTGTACAATCAATCCATCACAAGGGCATTTATTGCCGAGGTCCTGGTATTTGGACGACCTGCTCTCTTTAGCTCGTCCTATTGGCTTCTATTATCCCCCCGTTCTTGGGCTTAGCTCCATCGTATATCGAAGGGGAGCCGAAGTCCAAGAAGGAGAGAGGCCGACTAGGCCGAACCCGCCGAAGTTGATGGACGAGCTTGAGATGCATGTTCAGTATGCTTTAGCCGGCTTCCTTGAGGGAGCCACACTCGTCATTAAGTAGCGATCCCTTACTAGGGTCTGGACTACTTAGTTGTCCGTGCTTTTGAAAGTAAGTATCCTTTACTAAGGTCTTATTTCGAGCCGCCTTTCTCTCGAGACTTTGACGTTACTCTTACTAGAGCACAAGTCAATTTGACGGCCATATATGCATTGTATTTTTGGCCTAGGTCTCTTTGAGGGAGTGATGTTCGGCGTAAATGTGAGCCATTTTGACGTTCTGCTATTGTTTGTATTTTTGTTCGGCATCCAAGTTATTGTCACTTTTAGACGAGCAACTGATTTAATGCCCCAAAGTGAAGTAACTTGGTGAAAATAAACAAAGAGATAAGAAAGTAGGAATTGTATTATATGGATTTTGCTTGGCCGAAAGCCAAGATGCATGTATACAATTCTTTTCTTACTAACATGTGCCGTGGCACTTTGGAGTGACTACAAATTACCATACATATATCTGACGAAGACCTGAGCTAGACGTGGTACTTCTTTAAGTTGTCCGAATTCCAGGTACGCTGAATAGGTCGTCCATCTAGATCTTGTAAACGAAAAGTCCCACTGCGTATCTCCTGGACAATCAGATAAGGTCCTTCCCAATTTGGCGTTAGCTTCCCCAACTCTTTAGCTCGTCCAACTCGCTCCATCTTTCTTAGAACAAGATCCCCCACCTTTAGCGGTCGTCTAACAACTCTTTTGTTAAACTCTCGAGCCATACGCAGTTTGTACAATTGCATTCTTAGCAAGGCATTGCCCCTGACTTCTGGGACTTGGTCCAAAGCCGTACGCAATGCGGCCCAGTTGGCATCCTCTCGTGTATAACATGACTCGCGGGGTGGGCTCCTCAACCTCAATGGGCAAGACGGCTTCGGTTCCATAAACTAACATGAAGGGCGTCTCGCCCGTAGAATTCTTAGCAGTTGTTCTAATGGACCATAACACCACCGTGCAATTCTTGAACCCATTGCCCTTTGGCGTTATCTAGTTTCTTCTTGATTCCATTTGATAGAATCTTGTTGAAGGACTCGACTTGCCCATTGAGCTTGTGGGTGGGCGGCTAGCAAAGTGAGCTTTGATTTCTCTTTCTGACAGCCATTCTTTCAGCTTAGGCGTTTCGAACTGTGGACCATTATCAAAGACGATTGACTGAGGCATGCCAAATCGAGTTATAATGTTTTTCCAGATGAAGCCCTTGACGTCGTTTGTTGTTATTCCTCGCATGGCTTCGCCTTCTATCCATTTAGTGAAATAGTCCACCGCTACTAACACAAACTTCTTTTGCCCACGGCCACAGTGGAAAGGACCTAGGATATCCATGCCCCATTTGGCAAAAGGCGGAGGGAACAAGATGGGGGTCGAGATAATGGGCGGCTTCGATGCACATTTCCATGCTTCGACAACCGGTCACACTTCTTTGCGTAGACTATAGCATCCTCCTTTAAGGTAGGCCGAGAATACCCCGTCCTTAAAGCCTTCTGCCTAACGCTCTTCCTCCAATGTGAGAAGCACAAGCTCCTTCATGGAGTTCTTTCGAAATTTCCGGACCATCTTCTCTCGGTGACGCACTTGAGCAGGGGCCTAGGTTAAACGACTTCTTGTAAAGTGTCTCGTCCCATAGCTCAAACCACTTGTCTCTGGCCTTCACATACTTGGCCTCTACAGGATCTGAAGGCAATCGTCCCGTCTTCTTGTATTCTATGATTGGCGCCATCCAGACAGTCCCTCGGCTGAGAAACATAATCTCCTCTTGGTCGATGCTCTTTTTGGGTTTGACTTCCCAAAAACTGTTCTTGGCACATCACCTTCAAAGTAGCCGGCCAATTTCGAGAGAGCATCCGCTTGATGATTTTCGACCTTGGTACTTGGTCGAGGACAAATCGTTTTAATGGCTCAATCTCATCCTTGATCGATCGCATATATTTGCTCATTGATGCTTCTTTGCATTCAAAATCTCCGTTGACTTTGGGCCGACAACTAAGAGAGAGTCCGATTTGGCCTCAATCTCTATTGCTCAAACCGCCTTGCACATTTTGATTCCGGCCAAGAGTGCTTCATATTCAGCTCCGTTATTGGACGCTTTGAATTGGAATCTTAATGCATATTCAAACTTGTCCCCTCCGGGAGATTGACAAATGATTCCCGCCCCACATCCATTGGATCGTGGACGATCCATCAACCATGAGCTTCCAATGCTTCCTTCCTTCAGCTGGATCAGATATTGGCTCTATGACTGGCCGAGTAAGCTCAAGTATAAAATCAGCCAAGGCTTGCCCCTTAATGGCTTTCCTCGGTTCAAATGATATATCAAACATGTTAAGCTCAACCGCCCATTTTAACATTCGCCCAGCGGCTTCCATCTTCTGCAGAACTTGCTTCAAAGGTTGATCAGTATAGACGAGTATACTGTGCGCCAAGAAATAGGGTCTTAACTTTCGGCTGGCCATGACGAGGGCCAATCCAAATTTCTCAACAGGAGTATACCGATTTTCCGCGTCCTTGAGCACGTGGCCCGACGAAGTAAATTGGAACATGGACGGATTCTCTTTCAGCCAACAGGACGGCACTCACAGCTTGAGTGGATACGGCCAAGTATACAAACAACTTTTCCCCCTCGGCGGGACTGACCCGCCTAGGCAAGCTGCTGAAGATGATCTTTGACATGCTGAAGGGCTTCCTCCGCCTCTGCTGTCCATTCAAACTTGGCTTTTTTCTTGATCGTGGCAAAGAAGTGATGGCACTTGTCGCCTGACTTAGACAAAAATCGTCCAAGGGCAGCCAAGCAACCCGTCAGCCGCCGTACCTCTTTTTACCTTCGAAGGAGACTTCATGTCTGAAACGGCTTGAACCTTTTCAGGGTTGGCTTCTATTCCCCTCTGATCCACCAAGAATCCTAAAAACTTCCCTGACAAAACCCCAAAGACACATTTGCTGGGGTTCAACTTTAACTTGTATTTCCTGAGAGTTTCAAAAGTTTCTCTCAAATCACCAACATGACTTTCTTCTTGACGGCTCTTGACTATCATATCGTCAATATATGCCTCCATATTTCGTCCCAATCATGCGAAAAAACATTATTGATCAATCTTTGAAAAGTGGTCAGGGCATTGCGCGAGCCGAATGGCATCCTCGGCCACCATACACCCTTTTCAGCAATGAAGGACGTTTTGTCCCGATCCTCCGGCCACATTGGGATTTGATGAAAGCCTCGAATAAGCGTCCATGAAGCTCAAGAATGCGTGGCCGCCTGTGGAGTCTACCGGACGATCCAACTTAGGCAAGGGAAACCGTCCTTAGGACAAGCCTTGTTGAGATCGGTGTAGTCCACACACATTCTCCAGTGCCATTGGGCTTTGGCACCATCACCACATTTGCTATCCAATCGGGATAATAGGTTTCTTTGATAAACTTGGACTCCAGCAACTTCTGAACTTCTTGGTCGACTGCCTGGTTTCTAGCAGGTCCCAAATGCCTCTTCTTCTGACGAACAGGTTTCAAATTTGGATCAACATTCAACCGATGGACGGCTACTTCCGGATCAATTCCCGGCATTTCCTCAACGCAATAGGCAAACACATCTTGAAACTCTTTCAAAGAAGTGGACTAGGTGACCCTTCAAACTAGGACCGAGTGAAGACCCAATTTTGAGGGTCCTTTACGGGCGAGCTTCATCCGGACGTACCTCTTCGGGCGCTTCTACCGGCTCGGACGTTCTACTGCTAGTCCCATGATGGCCATGACCTCTTCGGGCGAGGAAGGTTCTTCTTTGATGATTTCATATTTCCTCTTCTTGCTAGGAAGGTGCTCGAGACGCTTTCCTTGAGGGAGCAAGAGGCGTCTGAGGGCTCTCAATGATCGGCTTTGATCCAGACGTTTTCCTCTCGCTAGCCATCTTCGTCTGATCTTTCTCTATTCCAGACGTTTTCCTTTCGCCGACAACCTTCGTCTGATCTTCGCTGCCTATTTTCCATGATGACGGCTTGAGGGTAGTCAAATAACATTCCCTAGCCACCTGCTGGTCTCCATATAATGAGCCAATCGGCCATCATCCCACTCATACTTCATCAACATCGGGTGAGTTACTATGACTCGTTTTACATGATTCGAGTTGGGTCGTCCAAGAATGACATTGTAGGACGTCAAGTCTCGGACCACCAAGAACTTGATAAACAAGGTTTTAGCCGCATCCTTCTCTCCCACTCGAACCGGTAAAAGTAACAGTTCCCATTGGATGGATGACTCCTCCCCCAAACCCTATGATGGGATGGTGAACGGGAACTAAGTTCTTCTCATCAAACTTTAGTCCGGACAAGCAAAGCACTAATGATATCCGTCGAGCTTCCAAGATCGATAAGAATTCTTCTCACTTTCAAGTTTGCTATTTTCATTTCTACAACCAAAGGATCATCATGGGGAGTCCTCAATCTGCCCCGATCTTGCTCACTAACTACCACCCTTGGGAAGGGCTCAGCCTTTGTCTGATCAGCTAACAAAACTTGGCCGAGCTCCCTAAGGTAGTTTTTGTGCCCTCTATTTGTTGGTCCCCCAAGGCGAAACCCTCCCGAGATTACTAGAACAACGTCTTCGTCTTGGCCGGCACTCTCTTTCTTCTTAGCATGCCGATCGTCCTTCCTCCGAAACTTCCTTCCCCCCCGGGGCATGTAGGAGTTCATCTTTCCCTTTCGGGCTAATTCCTCCAAAGCTCTCTTGAGGTGCTTTCATTCATTGGTCTCGTGACCACAATCTTTGTGGAAGTGGCAATACTTGCTCTTATCCCTATTTCTATAAGGAGTTTTCATTTCATCTGGGGCCTTCAACTCATACTGATCCTTAATCTCCATGAGGATGGAGTATTGGTCTTTGTTAAACTCAACAGGATTGGATGAGGATGGCTCGGCCTCCTTTCTCTTGCTCTTTCTAGACGACGTGGTGTTGGAGGTTACCGCCCAAGTCTCGGCCTTCTTGGGGTTCTTTTTTGGCTGAGCAACCTCTTCAGGCTTCTTTGACTCGGGATGCTTTGCCTCGGACACACTTCGGTAGCGCGAATAAACGCTTCGCTTCCCTTAAAGCTTCGGCAAGAGTGGAGATTTTCTTTTTAACAAGATCAAACTTAAAGCTTCCTGGCCTTAGTCCCCTGATGAAGGCGTCGAAGGCCACTCCAGCATTGAGATCTTGAATCTGAAGAGCTTCCAGATTGAATCTCTTAACGAAACTTCTAAGAGCCTCCTTAGGACCCCGGGACGACCTTGCTCAGGTGCATGCTTGTTTTTTGCTCTTGCTTGTTGGCAACGAAATGACTAGTGAATAAGAAACCGAGTTCGGTAAAGTTGTTGACCGAATTAGGGGGAGATTGTTAAACCATTTCGCGCTACTCCTTTCAAAGTAGACTGGAAAATTTTTACACCCAGTAGCGTCGTCCACTCCTTGGACGTACATCCGATGCTTGTAGCGGACAGTGATCGTCGGGATCGGTAGTTCCATCGAAAGGCTCAATGGTTGGGAGTTTAACCTTTGGGAAGGGGGGCATCTCCATAATTCGCCGAGAACGGAGTAGGCCGGGTGATTTGGAGAGCTCCCACTGTCCCTCAATGGGTATGAACTCCTTGCGACATTCTTTCATTACTTGGATTGGATGAAGTGTTGGGCCGGTTTTGGACGCCTATAGACCATGGGCCGGGCCACGGTCTTCTCTGTCGTGGATGAACAAGGGAGTGACTTAAACTTCGGCCCTCCCCTCTGGACGACAGCCTCAAAGGAGGATCTCTCAGGTATGGGGTAGATCCTGTAGCTGAACGTTGCAAAGCCGCTGCCCTCTTTGCCTCTAAGTAATCCCGTGCGTCGGTTTCCATTCGGTGCCCACTAGGATGGACATGGTCCTGGGTCCTCACCACTAGGTTCCAGTCCATCTTTCTTCTCTCGATCGCATTTTCCGGCTTTCCTCTTCTTAGTCCTTCAGAGGGTTCCCGACGAACATGCCGACTGTAGGGCCCGGACGATCTTCTTGGGAACGTCCCCTGGGGGAGGTGGATTGTTGGCTACGCTCATTGTTAAGCCGGAAAAACAAAGATATTACTCTTGATCTGTTCTTCGAACGACGCGACCATCTTTGCCCCGGAAATCATTCAAGGCGTTCTCTAGATGGGCAGCGAGCCACTGGACGTTCAAAATTCTCTTGAATGACCGGTTGCTGGCTTGGTCCAGTAACTTGGACGATGGACGGGGGTCTATCCCTTCCTCGAGGCGGTCTCTCGTGTTCTACTGTGTCTTCGACATTAACCTGAAGACTTCGGTTTCTGGCAAGGTTGGATGATTGACAATCAGTCATCGTTGCGTCTTCCCACAGACGGCGCCAAATGTTTCGTCTCCTGCTCCGACAAGTAAGCTACGGTGGTGAGCTCCGCTTGTCCAAGAAGTAGCTAACAGATCTTGAGTGTTCTTCGATTGGAGACTTGTGCAACGTATGTCCGAATCAACTTAGTCCAAGCTCGAGCTTCGTTCCCGAACTCCGCAAAAAGGGACCCACCCCGGGAGGTTTGGGTGGTGGTTCCCCCTCCGAAGCTTAAGTCAGGTATCAGGAGTTGTAAGAGAAAAGTAGAGATAGAGAGAGAAAGTGAGAGAGTAGTTTTACAGAGTAACTTTGCACTGTTTGCATTGAATGACTTTACTCCTGATTTCTGGAGTATTTATAGTGATAGCAAGACCTAGAATAGTGGCTTCGATTGGGCGAGGAATCGAGATCATGACACGTGGCGGACCATGACTTGGGGAGGTCTATTAACCACTCTCCTTCACCATTTGGCACTTGTTGGGCTCGACTGTTGGGGCCGAAATCTTGAACCTTTTAACTCGAAGTGCAAATTCTTGAGATTCAAGGCTTTTCCCTTCTTTTATTTGATAATTATGTTTATTAAAATAATGATTTCATTTAGTTTTGATTTATTTAACAAGTTTAAAATAAATCATTTACTTGTTTTATTATTCATTTCATTATTTCTAATTAATTAAACTCTTTATTTTTGGTTGTGGGTATCTTTGTACATGTGTCCATCCATTTTTAGCAATCCAAACCCAAATACCAAGTCCATAGCCATATGCCTTTTAGCCAAAAAGAAAAAGAAAAATAAAACAAAAACAAAAAAAGGGGGTGAAAACAGTTTCACCGTCTTCCCTCCCCTCCCTTCCTTCGTTCCTGATTTACAGCACACAAGAGCCAATTTTTCAACAAAAATTGCAGCCTTTAACAGTAGGAAAATCGAATTTCAGTCCACAAATATCAGATTTTAGGGATAAATTTTCAAAGAGCTACCACCATAGCCCTCACACCTCACCTCCACCATTAATGGGATAAATTATAGTCTTTTATAAGTTGAAAGTATTTCTTAATCTTCTAAAACAAAATAAGAAGTATAATAAAGTTAGTTTTCTATATTTAAAATAATTGTTTAAGTTAATGAAAATTAAGATGAAGTAATATTTGAGTACTTAAAATGATTTCATAAATAATTTGAAAACCATAAACTTTGATTTATAAACCCTCTTAAAATCATTAAGAATTCTTTAAGTTATTTAAATTATTTAAATTGTTTATTTTATAAAAAGGGGTTATTTAGGTATCTAACTTAGATATCGTTAATGTCCATTGTAGACTCCGATTGCGTAGACGAGGAATATCAAGAGTGTTAAATCGTTCGTGAACTTAACTTTTGGGCACGCATCACGAGGTAATCTCCGATGTCCATCTAAACGTAGATCCCGTTAGAATAAAACGAATTAATTATGTGACTATGTGAATTAGAATATGGATTATGAATATGGTTTATAGTTATGGATTATGCACGATGAATGAGTATGACAAATGAAATATTGACTTGTATAACAGACGATATGAAAATGATGATTATTATTATAACGTTATTAACGCCGTCAATAATAGCAACTTAATCACTAATCTTTTATTCTTGTTATCAACATCGTTTAATGTCATTTAGTAATGTTATGGTTATTATTATTATTATTATTATTATTATTATTATTATTATTATTATTATTATTATTATTATTATTATTATTATTATTATTATTATTATTATTATTATTATTATTATTATTATTATTATTATTATTATTGTTATCATTATTACCAGTATTATTATTGAAATTTTATGAAAGTTGAAATTAGTAAGAACTTGTGATAATGAAATGATTATGAATCTAAAGTGATAAATAAACTCAAGTGATGGTTGTGTTTATGAAATGAGTTATTGAAACCACTATGAATGGATTGAGATTATGATGGATGAAATATGTTCACACTGGATTGAACAACGATGACGTAATTGTGCACGTGATTTATGTGATGACTTGAATTAAAAGATGTTAATCACGTAAAGTGAAATATCGGAGGGAAATGACGAACAGGTTGCCTTGTATGGGAGGTTCAGCGGCCACCTACAGGTTCTCTGGTTACTATGCTGATTTTCTGTTACTTGTCTTCCTTCTATCTTGTTGTGATCCAAGTAGAAGGGGTGTGCATACTAGGGACTTTGTTATTATGGTCATTATGTTATCCGTAGGTGGTTACAGGGGATTGACCCCGGCTTCCAATGTTGAAGTAAGTGGTTACAGGGGATTGACCCCGGCTTACTGGCGTTTTCTTTCCTCTCCTTAAATAATTGGATTAATTATGTGATTATTCATTGTATATATATATGTGTGTATGTGTGCTATGCTTTTCATCCCTATTAACCTACTATTTTACAATATATTTTCAACTTAATTATTTTACGGGATGGAGTTGGAATTACTCAGTTTTTCTGATTTTTGGGAGCTTGTCTCTCTTGTTTCTTTTCAATGCATTTGTGCAGGTGGGTGATCGACGGGGGAACAAAAGGGAGATCACTTAGAGTTATCATCCACTTAGCTTATGATTTAGCTTCCGCTGAAACTCTGAAACACTTAAATAATTAGTAATATTTAATGAATGATTTACTTGGTTGTAAGGATTAATTTATTTGAATTTAGTATGCTTTAATTTAGCCTTGCATTTATTTCCAAGGAGATAAGTGCGGCGGTAGCACACTCGTTGAGTCGAACCCTCGTGGATTTTCCCCCATCTCAAGTTTTATTAAATGAAAAAGGGTTCGGGTTGGCGAGGGTGTTACAAAGTGGTATCAGAGCGGAGTTTAGATTAACTAGGGAAAGATTAAAATTATTAAAATTTAATAATTAGGAAAAATGAATCAAATAGGGTTAAACTTAAAATTGGTTTAGGAGGTCAAAATAATAAAATAAATAGGAAAAATAAATTACGATTAAAATGTTAACTAAGGGTTTAGTTGGGTACGAATGGGTTATGTGTACATGTATGAAAGTACTCGTTAAAGGTACTTATTAATTGTTTATTGTATTAGATGGCCAAGACACGATTGACCGCCAGGAAATGCACCAGAACCCCTCGTCAAGGACCTTACCTTCTAAGAATGAGGGTAGGAGAGTCTGTTTCAGCTTATATTTACAGGTTACGTTTAACAATGAAGTGTTACCACCTCAATGAAGGCAACGTGCATTCAGATTACCTCACGCCACCTTAACAAGCCGATGTTTTGATTCACACTCTCCCCAACGATGGTCCTTATGCTGGAATCAAGAGTGAATAATCTGATGTTCTGATAAATGGAAGGCCAAACTATGAACGATACACATTGAAAGGGAAGTGGTATCTCACGTTGAGTTACCTGGAGAAAAGAATGCTTGATGCTAGGGCCAAGTGGCTTAATGACTATTTACCCACTGATAACGAGGAACCCAACTATAGTGACAATGAAGAAGTTGGAAGCAACCCCGCCTCACCCGTTGTAAATCTCAATGGAGACGGAGATGAAGGTGAAGACGAGGGTCCGTCCGAGTACGCTGAATAGAAACCCAAATATCTAGCCCTGACCCTTAGATTTCTAATTAAGGTCGTAAAAGACCAATTAACTCGTTAACTTAGTTAAGGATGGTGCGACTAATGCTTATTTGACTATTTGAAACAAACTCTTATGCTACTATGAACGAATTGTTATGACACTTTTGGAGTAATGAATGATGAACTTTTGACATGTGAATTGAGTGTGAAATGAATGATGAACTTTTGATATGTGAATTGAGTATGAAATGAATGAATGGTATGAACCATGATTATGTGAATTAGCCTTTATATAAGAATCAATGTGAATGGTGGAAACACCAATGTGAATAACGCAGGTAACTTATGCAATACGTTTGTACGCGATCTAGAGCAAGGCGACAAGGAAACCAAATGGCCGAAACACCGGAACAAGTTGCAGCACGACTTAGGACTCTTGAGCAACTAGCTCAGAGCTTTGGCTTAGTCCTTCAAAACCAGATCAACAACAACCACCATGGAGACGATCCGCAAGCTGCAATGGCGAAAAAGATTTCCGCTTTGAAACCACCAACCTTTGTTGGGAGAGAAGACCCACTACTTCTCGAAAACTAGATAAGAGACTTTGAAAATATTTTCACGGCCACAGGTACGCCTGAGGCCCAGAAAGTAGACCAAGCAACCTTTTATCTGCATGAAGATGCCGATACTTGGTGGGAAAGTGTAGGACCTACTGTTAAAGCTCAAGAGAACTTTAACTGGGAAGCATTTAAGGTAGCAATTAAGGCTCGATTCTTCCCCGAGCACATTCGTAGACAAAAGTACAATGAGCTTAGTAAATTTAACCAGAGTTATAACATGAGTGTGCAAGAGTACGCTCAGAAATTCAACGAGTAGGCCCGATTCTGCCCGACTGTAGTGCCAGATGAAGGAACTAAGGCTCAGAAGTTTGAAGACGGACTTAAGTTTGATCTTCAGACTCGAATGGGAGGTAGCACCTCTACTACTTTCGCGGAAGCGTATGCTAAAGCTTCGAACCTGGAGAGAATCTTACAGCGTGAGAGAGATGTGCTAGGCAAACACAAAAGGAAGGAACCTGCCGGCAACAGCAACAATGATATGATTACACGTCCAAAGTGAATGAGCAATCAAGAATCCCGAGCAAAGGTTCGAACTTGTAGAATTAAAGAAGTCCGGAAATTATGATTAAGGCACCGGATATGATAATTAAAATAATCACTCCTGAATATTTTAATTAACTCTTAATCTCACTTACACCACTCCTGGAATAAAGTAGATTAAACACTAAGTAAATAATCACTCCTGAAAATAAACTTAATGGACGAAAATAATTGATCACACAATTAAATTCAATAACAAAGTTTTTAGGTAAATCTCACATGCCTTTGATGATAGCATGGAACTATTATTTATAATAATAACAATAAACTTGTCCTCCAAGGACCAAGCAAGGGCCGAAAATCAGCCATAAGAATTAAGGAAACATTCCTTAACTCCTTACATCTTAATCCCTTGATTCTAGGAGAGAATAAAGGAGTAAATAAGGAAACAACCAAATCAGCCCCCAATCCCCCTTCACACGCCTAAATACATAAGGAAACCAAGAAATAAGGAAAGTATTACAACTCAATGACAACTTGCAAACTTGGAGCACAAGGACCAAATCACACGCCTAATGACACGCCTATCTTGGTCGAAATATCACAAGATATTTTCGGACCTTATTTGCTTAATTAAAATAACAAAGACTCGTCACCTTCAAGCTTCATCAATGGAATCATCGTCCCATTTAAGAAATGACACAAATGAGGAGTTTGAATTTATCTTGAACCCGAACACTTCAAGAACTAAACAAATCGGATCATTTGGAGCTTGACCTTGACCTTGACTTGTATCAAACAACCAAGGGTACGACAAAAGGCCCAACAATGGTGGAAACAACAATAACATTGGTGGACGCTACCACAACCGCAACAATCAGAGTTATGGACAACAGGCCCAGCAAGGAAATAGGAACCAAAAGAACTTTGTTTGCAAGAAGTGTGCCAAGAGCCATCCAGGGTTCACTTGTCAGGGTGAAAGAATCAAATGTTTTGAGTGTGGAGAAGTAGGCCACAAATCGTTCAACTGTCCCAAGAAGCAAGCTCAAAATGCACCAAATGGGAACAATGGTAACAATGGAGGTGGAAACAGAATTCAAAACTTCAATAACAACCGCCCCATTGGAGGAAATGTTGTACAGAACGGGAACCAGAACAACCGCTCTTTTGGAGGTGGTAATGGAAACTATGGAAAGAATGGCAATGGAGGCTACACCAATGGAAGAATCAATGTCATGAGCCGAATTGAAGCTGACACCGATGCCAATGTTGTGACGGGTACATTTCTCGTAAACTCAAACCCTACTTATGTACTCTTTGATTCCGGAGCGTCTCATTCTTTTATTTCTAGCACTTTTGTTAATAAGTATCCCCTCAAGTCTACCCAGTCTTGTCGAGCCAATATAGCCATGCCCACCGGTGAAACTGTTTCTTGTAAATCTCTTTTCCAAAGTATCCCTGTAGTCATAGTTGGTACTGAATTACCGGCCGATCTTATCCTTTTTGACCTAAAAGACTTTGACATTATCTTGGGAATGGAGTGATTAGCTAAGTATAAAGCCAAAATCGAGTGTGATAACCAGAAAATATCTCTTAGGGGACCAAAAGGGAATAAGATATCCTATAAGGGTATAATTTCTAAACCCGATGTCAAGATAATCTCAGCCATGAACCTTCAAACCCATCTTAGAAAAGGCTACCCAGTCTACCTGTGCCAAGTAAGGGACGTAAGCGTGGAAAACGAGGAGTTGACTCAAATTCCGGTAGTAAAGGAGTTTCCGGATGTATTTCCCGAAGAGCTTCCAGGAATACCACTAGAGAGAGAATTGAGCTTTAAGATCGATTTAGTCCCTGGAACTGGACCTATCTCTAAGGCTCCGTATCGAATGGCACCTGCAAAAATGCAAGAGTTGAAGGTGGAAATAGAAGAGTTGTTGGATAAAGGTTACATTCGACCTAGTGTCTCACCTTGGGGAGCCCCGGTGTTGTTTGTCAGGAAGAAAGATGGATCTTTGAGGTTGTGTATCGATTATAGGGAGTTGAATAATGCCACGGTGAAGAATAAGTATCCACTCCCGAGGATCGAGGATTTGTTCGATCAGCTTCAGGGAGCAACGGTGTTTTCCAGGATCGATTTGAGGTCGGGTTATCACCAATTACGAATCGCTGATGAAGACATCCCTAAGACAGCCTTTCATACGAGATATGGCCATTATGAGTTCATCGTCATGCCTTTTGGACTCACTAATGCACCCGCAGCTTTTATGGACCTCATGAATAGGACTTTCCAACGATACCTGGACAAGTTTGTGATTGTGTTCATCGACGATATATTAGTGTACTCGAAGGATAGAGAAGAGCATGAGGATCAGTTGAGGAAAGTTCTGGAGATTCTTCGAGAAAAGCAATTGTACGTGAAGTTCTCCAAGTGTGAATTTTGGTTGGAAAAAGTTTCATTTTTGGGTCATGTGATATCAAAAGAAGGCGTTTCCGTAGATCCATCGAATATTCAAGCAGTGACCGATTGGCGTCAACCTAAGAGATCACCGAAGTAAGGAGTTTCTTGGGTTTAGCTGGATATTACCGGAGGTTTGTGAAAGATTTTTCGAGAACGGCCCAACCTCTCACTAACCTGATGAAGAAAACAACAAAATTTCATTGGGATGATAAGTGTGAGGAAGCATTCCAAGAGCTGAAGAAGAGGCTTACAACGACCCCATTATTGACTTTGCCCTCTGGAGTAGAAGGATTTGAAGTCTACAGTGATGCCTCAAAGAAAGGTTTTGGGTGCGTCTTGATGCAACATGGTAAAGTAGTGGCCTATGCATCGAGACAACTCAAACCGCATGAGCAAAATCACCCTACTCATGACTTGGAGTTAGGAGCAATCGTGTTTGCGCTCAAGATTTGTAGACATTATTTGTATGGAGTGCAATGTAAGGTCTATACAGATCACAAG
The DNA here is from genome assembly GCA_947648045.1 of Beta corolliflora. Classification (NCBI taxonomy): domain Eukaryota; kingdom Viridiplantae; phylum Streptophyta; class Magnoliopsida; order Caryophyllales; family Amaranthaceae; genus Beta; species Beta corolliflora. The sequence goes on along the minus strand of CANSZD010004083.1, from coordinate 41,894 downwards.
AGTTTGAAGTATCTGTATACGCAAAAGGAGTTGAATATGAGACAGAGACGTTGGGTCGAGCTTATAAACGACTATGATTTGAAGATAGTGTATCAAGAGGGAAAAGCGAACAAAGTAGCTGATGCTTTGAGTAGGAAGAGTGCTCATTCGCTAAACGTGTTGATTTTGGCAGATGAACTGTGTGAAGAGATCAAGAGATTGAGTTTGGAAATAGTTGAGCCCGGTTATGTGAAAGCTCAGTTGAATGCTCTTACTGTTGAACCGGACATATTTGAGGAGGGTGAAACAAGCTGCAGATAAGTGGTTAAGCAAGTTAAGAGGGATGAAAGAAAGTGGTCAAGCACCGGAGTTCGAGATAGACGGCAATGGCGTTGCAAAGTATAAACGGAGATTGTGTGTGCCACAGGATGAGGAACTCAAGACGAAAATTCTAAGGGAAGCCCATAGTTCGCCGTATTCCATACATCCAGGAGGAGATAAGCTTTATAAGGATTTAAAAAAGCATTTTTGGTGGCCTACGATGAAGCAAGAAGTAGCCGACTTCGTGGCAAAATGTTTAACATGCCAGAAGGTGAAAATACAACATATGAAGCCTGGAGGGAAATTGCAACCTTTGGAAGTGCCAGGATGGAAATGGGAATCTATCTCTATGGATTTCATCATGGGATTACCGAATACGAGGTCGGGAAAGAATGCAATATGGGCAATAGTGGACCGTTTGACTAAGACGGCAAGATTCGTGGCAATGAAGGATACTTGGTCGTTGAAACAGTTGGCCGATGCTTACTTTAATGAGGTTGTTAGGCTACATGGTGTTCCAAAGGACATCGTTTCGGATAGGGACTCGAGATTCTTATCTAAGTTCTGGAAACAATTTCAGACAGTCGTGGGTACACTATTGAAATTCAAAGACGACCTTCCACCCAAAGAACGGATGGTCAAACGGAGAGAACCATTCGAGACCTTGGAGGATATGTTGAGAGCATGTGTGATGGATTTCGGAGGATATTGGGATGATCATTTGATGTACATTGAGTTCTCGTACAACAACAGTTATCACTCGAGCATAGGAATGGCTCCTTATGAGGCGTTGTATGGACGGAAATGTAGGAGTCCTATATGTTGGAGCGATGTGAACGAGTCGTTGAATTTGGGACCAGAAATGATAGAAGAGACTACCAACAAGGTGAAGTTAATTCAAGAGCGTATAAAAGCAGCTCAGGATCGACAAAAATCGTATGCTGATCAAAGGAGACGAGATTTAGAGTTTGGAGTTGGATAAAAAGTGTTGCTGAAAGTTTCACCAACCAAGGGAGTAATGAGGTTCGGTAGAAAAGGAAAGTTGAGTCCTCGTTATATCGGACCTTATGAAATACTCGAAAGAATTGGGGAAGTGGCGTATAGATTAGCCTTGCTCACAGAGTTAGCCAATGTTCATAATGTCTTTCATGTGTCTCAACTTCGTAAATATGTCCCCGATCCCTCCCATGTCATCCAACCTGAAACCATTGAACTAGATGAGACCCTCACCTTTGAAGAACATCCTATTAGAATCCTTGATTCCAAAACGAGAAATACCTGAAACAAGGCAGTAAAGTTAGTCAAAGTTTTGTGGTCTAATCATCAAACTGAGGAAGCAACTTGGGAAGCGGAAGATGACATGAAAAAGCGTTATCCTTAACTCTTTTCTGAGGTACGATTATCGAGTTTCGGGGACGAAACTCCTTAAGGGGGACCGAATGTAATACTAACAAAGCGCAAAGCTACTGTTTCGTTAATATTAAACGTCTAACTTTAAAGTTCGAGGCCGAACTTTGTTTTTAAGGAGGAGTAGATGTAATACCCCGAATTTTCAAAGATTATTTTATAATTTATTAAGGTTTAATAATATTTCCACTTACAATTTAATGCGATTTTATTTGATAACTATGTTTATTAAAATAATGATTTCATTTAGTTTTGATTTATTTAACAAGTTTAAAATAAATCATTTACTTGTTTTATTATTCATTTCATTATTTCTAATTAATTAAACTCTTTATTTTTGGTTGTGGGTATCTTTGTACATGTGTCCATCCATTTTTAGCAATCCAAACCCAAATACCAAGTCCATAGCCATATGCCTTTTAGCCAAAAAGAAAAAGGAAAATAAAACAAAAACAAAAAAAAAGGGGTGAAAACAGTTTCACCATCTTCCCTCCCCTCCCTTCCTTCGTTCCTGATTTACAGCACACAAGAGCCAATTTTCCAACAAAAATTGCAGCCTTTGACAGTAGGAAAATCGAATTTCAGTCCACAAATATCAGATTTTAGGGACAAATTTTCAAAGAGCTACCACCATAGCCCTCACACCTCATCTCCACCATTAATGGAGCTTGACCAAAGCTCAAAAATTTCTGACCAACCTCCTCTATAAATACCGAATTTCTCTCACCCAACTGACTCAAGCAAACAATTCAAAAAGGTTTGCTTCAATCCTTTATCTTCTTCCTAAATTTCTGATTTTTGTTTTGAAAATAAAAACAATTAATTACAACCCACCATTAACATCTTCATTGTTACACATTGAACCGCCTGACCCCACCTCAACCTCGCCCTCCACCATCAACGCCACCCAACCGCCAGCCAGCCAAACTCCTTCCTTCGCAGCACCTCCTCTCCTTCTGGAACCCGCGCCAAGCCTCGAACCACCTTCGTCCCGCCTGAGCCTCGTCGTGCTCCGCCATCAAAACCACCAGCGCCTCCCTTCCTTCCTCTTCTTTTCTCCCCCTGATTCGTCCCTTCCCTGTCTTCCTCCCCTTCTTCGTTTTCTCTGTTTTGTGAAAATTGATTCTTTGAATCAGTGGAAGCTTTCTTTTCCCTTTTTTTTTAGTTTTATTAGTTTACTTTTTTTTTTAACAAAACAAAGGACTTTCCTAAATTGACTTGCTTTATGGTATATTTTAGATTAGTTAACTTAGTCTTTTATAAGTTGAAAGTATTTCTTAATCTTCTAAAACAAAATAAGAAGTATAATAAAGTTAGTTTTCTATATTTAAAATAATTGTTTAAGTTAATGAAAATTAAGATGAAGTAATATTTGAGTACTTAAAATGATTTCATAAATAATTTGAAAACCATAAACTTTGATTTATAAATCCTCTTAAAATCATTAAGAATTCTTTAAGTTATTTGAATTATTTAAATTATTTATTTTATAAAAAGGGATTATTTAGGTAACTAACTTAGATATCGTTAATGTCTATTGTAGACTCCAATTGCGTAGACGAGGAATATCAAGAGTGTTAATTCGTTCGTGAACTTAACTTTTGGGCACGCGTCACGAGGTAATCTCCGATGTCCATCTAAACGTAGATCCCGTTAGAATAAAATGAATTAATTATGTGACTATGTGAATTCGAATATGGATTATGAATATGGTTTATAGTTATGGATTATGCACGATGAATGAGTATGACAAATGAAATGACTTGTATAACGGACGATATTAAAATGATGATTATTATTATAACGTTATTAACGCCGTCAATAATAGCAACTTAATCACTAATCTTTTATTCTTGTTATCAACATCGTTTAATGTCATTTAGTAATGTTATGGTTATTATTATTATTATTATTATTATTATTATTATTATTATTATTATTATTATTATTATTATTATTATTATTATTATTATTATTATTATTATTATTATTATTATTATTATTATTATTATTATGATTATTGTTATCATTATTACCATTATTATTATTGAAATTTTATGAAAGTTGAAATTAGTAAGAACTAGTGATAATGAAATGATTATGAATCTGGAGTGATAAATGAACTCAAGTGATGGTTGTGTTTATGAAATGAGTTATTGAAACCACTATGAATGGATTGAGATTATGATGGATGAAATATGTTCACACTGGATTGAACAACGATGACGTAATTGTGTACGTGATTTATGTGATGACTTGAATTAAAATATGTTAATCACGTAAAGTGAAATATCGGAGGGAAATGACGAACAGGTTGCCCTGTATGGGAGGTTCAGCGGCCACCTACAGGTTCTCTGGTTACTATGCTGATTTCCTGTTACTTGTCTTCCTTCTATCTTGTTGTGATCCAAGTAGAATGGGTGTGCACACTAGGGACTCTGTTATTATGGCCATTATGTTATCCGTAGGTGGTTACAGGGGATTAACTCCGGCCTACAATGTTGAAGTAAGTGGTTACAGGGGATTGACCCCGGCTTACTGGCGTTCTCTTTCCTCTCCTTAAATAATTGGATTAATTATGTGAATTATTCATTGTATATATATATGTGTATGTGTGCTATGCTTTTCATCCCTATTAACCTACTATTTTACAATATATTTTCAACTTAAGTATTTTACGGGATGGAGTTGGAATTACTCAGTTTTTCTGATTTTTGGGAGCTTGTCTCTCTTGTTTCTTTTCAATGCATTTGTGTAGGTGGGTGACCTACGCGGGAACAAAAGGGAGATCACTTAGAGTTGTCATCCACTTAGCTTATGATTTAGCTTCTGCTGGAACTCTGAAACACTTAAGTAATTAGTAATATTTAATGAATGATTTACTTGGTTGTAAGGATTAATTTATTTGAATTTAGTATGCTTTAATTTAGCCTTGCATTTATTTCCAAGGAGATAAGTGCGGCGGTAGCACACCCGTTGAGTCGAACCCTCGTCGATTTTCCCCCATCTCAAGTTTTATTAAATGAAAAAGGGTTCGGGTTGGCGGGGGTGTTACAAGGTGGGTGTGAATACCCGCAATTGACCCAATTTCTCCATTTCTAGTCAACTTCTTCAAAACCCTGGTTTGCTTCCATGTGCTATTGAGAATGAGCGTTATTCTAATTATGTTCCTAAACCCAAAATCAAGGATAGAAAAGAAAGTTAAGTAAAAGAAAAGAAAGAAAATGAAAGCAATAAATCACGGGTTACTTCCCGAGAAAGGCTTATTTAAGGTCCTAAGCTTGACCTTTCTAGTAAATATCCCGACAAAGATCGCAAGAGTTTGTCAAATGCATTGGCACACATTTCAAAGAAGATACCATATGCAACAAGTAAAGAGTAAACATGCACAAGGTTTGGTGCAATTCTATGTAAAAATCGAGGAGGAGGACGCCTAAAAGAAGGAACAAAAGGAAAATCAAGAAAGTAGGAAGAAGAAGAATCAAAAGAATACAAAAGCGAAGAAAAAACCGGCAAACTCTCCTCGACAAACTCTTTTTGCTTAGCAATCTCAATCTTTTCCTCAAAATTTATCAAATGAGGCACTTGAAGATAAAAAGAGGAAGAAGGCTCATCTAATGGAGGAGATTTGAGAAGTGAGAATGGATATGAGATGGGAGTGGAGGGAATAAGGTCAATCCTTCTTGCAAATGGAATATGAGGGGAATGAATAGAAACAAGGTTTTCACTAACCACATCACTCACATCACAAGACTTAAGAGGGGAGACTTATTCCATCCATGAGTTCTCCTCAAGAACATCTCCAAAACTCATCAAAACTTCAAAATCATCCTCAAGCTCTATGCTACTCTTTCCCAATTGAATTTCATTTTTAGCATCCCTCGAATCAACATAATTAAACTCAAGAATGTCATCATTGCAACCCAATTTTTCTCTAAGCAATTTCAAACCAATTTCCAATTGCAAAAGAGGATCATCAATAGGTGGGGGAGCAATTTGAGAGTCAAATTGGGGAAGGGGTTCACAATCAAGCATATGAGATTCATCATTGGGAGCATAGGATTGATCATAGAAATTCATGCAATAGTTTGAGGATAATTCATGAGATGCATGAACATCATTAACATTAGAATATGCATCATTCAAATGAGAGCAAGATGGGGGAGGAATACAAGTCTCGGGTTCATAACTAGAGAAATTTTCAAGATTTTGATTAGCATAAATTGACATTTCCCATTCACATGTATCTCTAGCCAACCATTCAAATAGACTCCAAGCTTCATCCAAAGATTGAGCATGGAAATCACCATTAGACATAGACTCTACCACCCTTCTAGTTTCTTCATTTAGACCCTCAAACATGACATCACATATTTCCCATTTTTCAAAGTTATGGTCACAACCAAGAGAATCTCCAAGTCTCCAATAGTACCTCCAAGTCTCCAATAGTACCTCCAAAATACTTCATGTTCAAATTGAGGAAGGGAAAAGATTGCCATTTTTTTATTTTCTAAAAGGAAAATAAAAGAAAGTCAAATGAACCAAAGGAAAGAGAAATATTCACAAATGGCCTAGACTCATCTAATCAACACAAACCAATGTTAGTCGAAGTCCCCGGCAACGGCGCCATTTTGACATAGGGAAAACTGGGTCGTTACTAGTCTCCTAAAGTCAAACAAAACCTAAGTAAACCACTAACCTAAGTAAAGTGGTAAGCAAGGGTCATTCTTCCACAAGAACTAAGGAACACCAAAATGTGCTAATAAATCAATAAGCTAGGCTGAAATCAAGTTGAAAATTATCAATAACCAACTACCATATACCAAACTAAGATAAATATCAAAGAAAACTAAAATTAGGAGATGGGATTAAACACCAACTAATCATGAAATAGGCATAAGAATATCAAACATAGAGATAATGCATGAACACTACTTGAATTAACTATTGACCCAACACACAACTCCTATCCTACTCTCATAGGCGGAGAAATCCTCAAAGACATCAAATAAGGACTCTCATCCATTACTAACATATCCCGAGGTTCAAAGTAACCCAAGTCAATAATAGAAATCAATATGTCACACTCTCATGCCAACCTAAATCAATCTACTCTAATCTAATACAACATTCAAGTGATCAAAAAGAATGCAACACAGATTAGAAGAGTTAAACAAGTAATAATTTAATCACACAAATCTCTAAATCTAATATCAAATGCCCAATTCAATCATGGTTGGGTTTTCACCCAAATCCTAACTCACTAACTACTCCCTAAACACAAAAAGGAGAAATTTAGAGAAATTAACTGTAATCCCCCATAATTTTAAAGGATTTTATAAATATATTTTATCATTTATATATTTATATTTTAGTTGGAATGATTTTATTATTTAAAGAAGGTTGACTATTTTAATAGTCAAATGAAATTATTTTAAGAATTTAAGAAAGTTGGAAATATTTTAATTAGGCATGCTTTGAAAAGGTTTGAAATACGAATTTGATTTGGAAAAGAAGTTTAAGTGGACTCGAGGAGCCCAAATTCTAAGTAGATTAGGAAAGAGGAGTTATATTGATGCTAGGAGTTCTAATTTATCAATCCTAGTCGTCATCAAATTCTATTCAAACTCAATCTCCTTTTCCTAAGCCCAAAAGAAAACCCTACTTATAAATACCTTAAGCCCAATTATTTTACCACACAAAGATTATTTTCTCTCTCCTCTCTCAAAACTCACGGCACACTATTCTATTTCCCTCCCTTCACTCGTTTTTTTGTCTCACCCGAATCTGATTGTCCAGATTTCTCATAGTTCCATTTATTTTTAGCCAAAAATTCCTTCTGAGAAATTGTAGATCTCGAAAAGTTATTGGACTTAGGCTCAAGAATCACTCGATTCCGATTATTATTCTATCAGTTATGGCCTCTGGAAGTTTCGCAATTTTGCTGCCATATTTCACTCGCGATTTCGGTATTTCACTCTTTTTCTCCCTTTTTCTTTTGATCTTTTCCTCGTTTTCTTATATATTGATTTCATATATATTGATCTAATATTTCAAAGTATTATTTTGTTAAATTATTGTTTAAAGATTGTATCTTTAATTATGTCAGATTATATGTTTCATATTATTAAGCAAAAAAAAAATTTCAGATTTAATATTTTATGTTCAAGGAGAGATTTAAATATTAAAGTCTTGATTTTTGAGATTTTAAAAGCCTATTTTAGTAGTACCATATTTTAGGGTTTGAAATATTTAATCTTTGGTGTCAAAAGAATTTTAGAAAAGGTTTTGACACGTTTTTAAGTGAAGTTTTATTGCTGTAAATTTATTGGTATATTGATATACCAATGTTTTGTATTTTGTTAGGCGGAGATTATTCCCTAGGCAACTTTTAGAGTAGAAAAGTGGCCTCTCAATTTGTCTACACAAGGTACGTACATACCTATGTGTTGATTGAGATAGTATCATGATTTAAGGAAGGAAAATTATGTAGTATCATGTATAGGAACTATGTTGAGTTCATATATGATATTGATTATGTTGGATTTTGTATGTTTTATGCCAGTGGTGTAAACATGTTGATTATGAGATTGTATTATGAGATTTATATCATGTTTGTATGGAAAATTGATACAAGCATGTTGGTTGGGAACTTTAATTTATTAATTCACATGGGAGAATTAATATATTTATTAGTGTTGGATCATGATTGATCATTGTTCCCTTTGAGTATTTCACTGCTTTATAAGGACCGAGGGCCTTATCTGGTAAGTTGATATTTTCTACCTATGAAAGGTAATTTGGTTGTTGGCTAGGTTCAACAAATAAGAAGGATTGAAATAAGAAGGAATTAATCTTGGATTGTAAGTTGTATGATCACTTATTTAATCCTAAGATAAAAATGAGTTAAGTTGTGAATGTTTGATTATATGTTATCTCGTATTGCTTGTGTGTCATAATAAGTAATAAATTGTAAATCACGTAAAGTGTAACTTGGATAGTAATAAACTTTGGACCGGTGCACGTCCGAAGTTGGGCAATCAGGAGTTGGGGTACATGGTGAGCGTGCCATGGCTTTTTCTGGGAATTGGATTGATCACCGTTCCTCTTTTTATTCAAAGGTTCCTCGATATCGCAGGTCATTATGGAATACGGAGTCGCGCCCGTATTTCGTCTTCCTAGGTGAAGGTCGGTTTTTAGTTAGACAACTCGGTCCAATAACTATTCCATTAAAGTAATAAAAAGATGTTTAGAGTTTAGTTCAAGAAAAGTTGTCTCGCGAATGTTATATGATTATATTATTATTTATCCCCGCATGTTATTTATTTAGTATCATGTTAGGAAAGTTTATGTATTATTATGTAGTACTCGGCTTTGCCGATTACGTGCTTTGTTTGTATGTGTTGATCATGGCTTGCCTTATTGATCCCGTGATGACCCAATTTTGGTGAGCAGATTCTCTAGAGCATTGACATTTACAGGTTCGCAGATGTAGCATCATTGGGAATCTGGGAATGGAGAGCTTGTGTAATTTAGTTTATCATGTTTCTGCATTAGTAGAAACATATTTTAATAAGTTTGTTTGAGTAGACATTTATAGAGTAATTGTTTTTGAAGTACTTAGTTATTCATTTATTTATGTTAATAAAGTATAAAGTTTGGTTAGATGTTTTCCGCTGCAAAATTCTGAATAAGCCGATACGTTATCACACGGGCGATAATACTTGGGTAATTCTCTAAGTTTTATATTATAAAGGTATTTCTGAAAAGAGAGAATTATCGGGGTGTTACATTAACAACTAATAACATGATACTAAACATTAATCTAACATTAAACTAAACAAAATAAACCACAAATAATCAAACTAATCATGAACAACTAATCTAAGAAAAACAACTAAAATAAAGCAATAAAAGAGGAGGGAGAGGGTAAGAAATTATCATTGATAGATGAAAAGAAAACTTCAAATCTTCTTGTCACTAGATGATTATCCAAAATCCTTCATTTCTCATTGATTTTCTCACTTTCTCCTCTAAACTAACATATGGAGGCTAATCCTCCTTAAACCCTAACTATTCTAAAAATAAGAGTGGTGAATAATAAAACTTGGCTCAAAAAACTTCTTGGTTCCCTAATAAAATGAGGGTTAAGGTATTTATACAACCTCTAAATTAAAAGAGAATAATAAAAAGGAAAAGAAAAATGGAAAAGGGAAAAAGGAAACTAAGAATGAAAAAGGGATGAAAAGCCAAAAGATACAGCAAAGTCATAGAAAAAGGAGAAAAGAAAGAAAAGAGAAAAAGGAAAAATAAAATGAAAAATAAAACTAAATCCCCCCAAAACATCAGAACCCCACCCCCTTTGTTTCATCTTCTTCGCTGCTGCTCCTCTACTTCGCAGCCCACATCGTCGACATCATCAAGCACGTCCATCATCATCGTCGACTCGCAGCATCACCATCAGCAAAATCGTGGCCTTTAAATTCGCTGCAACATCATCATCTTCATCATTGGCGCAAATCGTGGCCATTGATTTTCATGGCTTCGATTCCATCTTTTTGAGGTTCAATTTTTCTCCATTGATTTGCTTCATTTAATCACAGCCCTTGATTAATTTAATGAGTGTTTGAGCACGTTTTCTTTGAGCGCCCGCTCCGTGATCGCTCCATGATCGCTCATACTTCCTGCCTACCATTCTATTTTTGGTGAATTCGAACGGAGCGCCCCCTCCGTTATACAGAGGAGCGCCCGCTCCTCTTGACTGGGAGTAATACGTGCATGGAACAGACGTGGTGGTAGTGGTTAGTCTGAGCAGGAGATTTAGTGTACAGTGGGTATATGGGTGGAGGGAAGATGGTGGTGGTTAGGGGTGTGCACAAACCGGTCTGGACCGGAATTTGGACCGGACCGGAATCTCCGGTCCGGAGATTCCGGTCCGGTCCCCGGTCCGCTGAAAATCAGGATTCCAGTCCACCGGCCCGGTCCGGTCCAAACCCAGAAAATTCCGGTCCGGATCGGTTGGACCGGAATTTATATTATTTTAGTAAAAAAATAAATTAAAAGGTAGAAAATTAGAAACTTGAAACCTACTATTTATTCTTTTAGGATTATTGACAATAAAATTATTAAATTTTAATGTATATAATTTATAAATATATTTAAATAAAATAAAAAAGATTTTTTTTTTTTGAAAAAAAAAAATTCCGGTCCAAGAGGTCTAGGACCGGACCGGACCAGAATTTTTCCGGTCCGGTCCCGGTCCAAGAAAACCCCGGATTTCGGTCCGGTCCGGTCCTGGACCGGTGCACACCCCTAGTGGTGGTAGTGTATTGGGGATTGGTGTGGTATTGGATATGGAATGATGTGGTGTAGGATAAGAGTCATGGTGTGGTGTAGGATATGTTGGCCATGAAGAGGGTTTTGGGACTTTTAAGCTATTGAACTTAACTCGACAAATTCCGCCCCTTCAAGTTCCGCAAAACACTCACCTACACACATAAAGATAAAGATAAAGATAACGCACGAGACAAGAAAACAATGGAATAAACTACGAAATTAAGAGCTAAAAACTAACAAAAATCACTAAATAAATTAAGCTACAAAATGTAAAAATAAGAAATAAAGGCTAAAATAGATAGAAATAAATGAAAATAAACTATGAAAACAATATACAAACTACTCCTAGAAGTGACATAAATGTCACTTATCAAATACTCATATACATGTTAAAGTTCCCAACTTTACTAATTGTTATGTATTCGGAGGGGCGGAGCCACCTAGTAACAAGGGGTAGCACGTGCTACCCCTGTTTTTTTGCAAAAAAAAAAAAAAATCAAAAGAAATTCTAAACCTAAAGCTGCCGTTTCCGTTCAATCTCTATCTCAAACTCAAACGCTGCTTTCACTCTCTACTCTCTGTCTCTCTCAGTTCCCCTCGTCAGTCGGCGTCGGCCGCCTCGAGTCATTGTTGCTGGCCTGTTGCTGAGTCGTCGCGCCGGTGATTTCCGCCACCTCTGCCGCCTGCCGGCTCCGCGGGTCCGTGTGATTGCGATTTTTAGCCTCGTTATCTTGTTAGTTAATTTTCCTGTTTCTTTCTCAAAAGCTCTTTCAATTGCTTTTCCATCTAATGATTTAATGATTTGTGAGTTTATGGGTTTATGAATTGTGTGGATTTATGGGTTTGTGAATTAGGAATCTACTAATTTGTGAACTTTAAAATCAAAAGATTGTATTTATGAATTTAAAAACCAAAAGAGTGAATTTGTGAATTGGGAATTTACAGTGTTGGTAAATTATAATTTGTTTACTTTGTTATTGAATTCAATTGGTGAATGAGTGAATTATAATTTGTGAATTTCTCACTAATACACAATTATACATATTTGTTATGTTGTGTTGTGAATCTCTGATGTGAGTAGTGCATTTTCTTTCGTATTCTAACATTGAATTTCAATGAATTACTAGTTCACCTTCAAACTTCATAAGAGAACTCCTTTGAAAACAAAGTTCACATGTGCATTGATAATAGCTAAAGATATAGGCTACAAGCCTACAACATAACTTTTGGCTTATGACATTTTAATAACAAAATCAAAGGCAAAAAATATTAGTCAATTGCAATTGAGCTTTTGAACCTTCAATAGAGTGAACAATGGAGAAAAAAAAGGACAGAGAAATAGAAAAGGGAGGAGAATGAGGAGAGAGATTCAGGAAAGTTCATGTGGTAATAACAGACGAATGAACAAGTTGATTCAAAGGTTATTTTTAGTTGGAAATTTGAAATTTGTGTTTACAATATGTATTTACTGTTTAGAAATTCTAACAATGGGAAACTTTTAATATGGATATAAAATTAAACCAAATCCAAGTTCAATACCAAACAGTTGAATTTGGTCAAATCTATCATTTGAACGAAATCACCATGCCAAACTGTCCATTAATCAAAGTTGTTTTGGATCCAAGGCTATTGCAAAGGGCCACATAATGATACCCGAGTTAGTAGGAATTTTTCACTATCTAATGCTATCGCAAAATCATGCTACCCCTAACCTGAAATCCTAGTATTCCTCTGAATTTTGTCAGACAATTGTTAATATCTTTCATTATCATATGGATTTTTTGTGGATAAACGCCTCTTAAATCCATGTCTTGGTGATAAAACAGCTTTTAATTTTGATTTTTTTTATGAAAAAAAACACCTTTTTATCAACACACCTTTGGGCGATTATTGGCCGAAATAGTCCATTATTCTGCCGGAATGCTCTTATTTTTGCAGGAATATTCCATATTTGGCCGAAATATTTCACTTGGTCGCAATTTTTTTTGGCCGAAAAATCAACATAGGGGTGTTTCTTAATATCTTAAAAGGTGTTTTTTTGGACAAAAAACTATTTTAAAAGGTGTTTTTCACAAAAAAGTGATTATAAGGAAAAATTTGGACAAGATTAGTTGTTTTTTTTTCTCCTTCTTAAAGTTGTGAATTTTATAGTTTTGTGTGTTGAATTTGATAAATTGTTTAATTAATTTTTAAAATATATTTTTTGTGAAGCCCTCTTCGTCTCGTTTAATTATGGAGGAATTGACATGGCTCGCACTAAAATCTTGCCAAAGATCGTGTGCACAATGCTTATTTGTTTCCTTATCAATCATCATCCTTTTCCTATTATTACTTACTTGCTACATACAAAATATGTCATGTTGATTAATTGTTGTATTTATATGTAATGTTTGTCATGATTTTTATTTAACTCAAGAGACCTTATGAAGCAAAAGGCAGTGATAATGATCGGTTGAATCGGTTGCCGATGATCTTCCGACATCAATCATGTCCTTCTTCACTACCAAAGAAGCTACCCAAATTAGTGCTCTTTCCCGCAGATGGAATTCTTTGTGGCGATGTTTTCCCTTCTTAATATTCAAAGATGATTACCCTACAGTGCACGGTGTTGCACGAAATAATCTATTACTTCCCCAAGAAAGATTGGATTTTGCGAGGATGGTGAACGGTGTTGTAGATTCTCATCTTGGTCCGGCTATAGATGAGCTAAGGGTGATTTTTGACACGGACGTAAGTTATGAGTCCGATATCGATAAGTGGCTCGTCTTTGCTTTATCAAAACATGTCAAAAAATTTGAATTCGACTTCACCCCACGAGTGGGCAGAAGTTTTTTGTTGGTTGATTGCTACACTTGGCCCCTTGAGTGTCGTTTTTCTTCTTTTGATTTGCATCGGAATCGGCTTCCCTAACATCTACGTGTCTCAAACACGTCAATGTAACCGACAAAGACGTAGAGAGCATCCCCGCTTTCTTCTTTGTGGCTCGGAGAATCTGTGCATTGATAGTGCGTGAATGTGTTTGCAATATATAAACCCGCCTCAAACATCCTTACAGCTTAAACGTCTGGAGTTATCATGTTGTTACAATTTGTTATGCATCGACCTTAAGGCGCCAAAACTCGTGTCGTTCACCCTTCATGGCCGGCCTATAGCGCTGCATCTTAGAGATTCATCATCGCTATCTGAATTACAATTGGGAACGGATATTATGAAGGAGATATTGTGGCTTATGCTTATAGATCTCTTTCACAATACTTTCCGAAGTTGGAGTATTTGAGTTGGCATTTGCTCTTGACTAGTGCCAACCGTGTCAAGGTATAGCATGATATTAATAGTACCTTTGTGAATAAATCTTATTATTACCATTGCCAATTAATATTCATAAGAATTGTCTCATCATACAGTGGAATAGGGGCATTCTTAAGCCACCTATCATGTCAAACCTTATGCATTTAGAACTCCATGTTCAAGCAAGGGGTGATGAAAGCCTACTAAAATGGACTTACTTGATCGAGGAATCTCCAGTCCTGCAAAAGCTCACTTTGAAGGTACATCCTCTACGCCTTAATAAAAGTCTCACACTATGTTACCTGGACTCGTATACCCGTGTTTGACATGGGTGTATGTCCAAGTATCCACACGGCTATTTTATGAAAAATTTCAATGTTTTTGGCCCAAAATCAAGCGTTCAAGTGTTTGTTGAAAATAGTCCTTCAAATTTGGGTTAATTGTGTTGTTAGTTTGTTTCGTACTATATGGGGTCAATTAGCAAGTTAGTTGGTCAAAATGTCAAATCACCATTTGTTTTGAATAGTGTCAGTAAATCATGATAAGAGGTTCAAGAATCCGACACATGTACTTGATGTAAAATGAAGAGTCCGTGTAACTAAGCACTCTCACACCATTACAAATTTTTCTCCAGGACAAGTTTAGTAACTAGCTTAATAAGCAGACTTTACTTAATTTTAGAGTTTTAGAGTAAATTTCATCTAGTGGTATAACATTCCAGTGTCATTCTCAACTGTTTTGCTTTGATGATGCAGTTCTCAAAGTATCATTGGTGTTCTAGGGTACGACGAAGGGATATAGTCAAGCGCAAAGGGCGTCATCCCCTCAAAAACCTCAAGACCTTGGAGCACTTTGGTTTTCTAGGACTGCCAATCGACATTGAGTTTGCTACCTATGTGGTTGAGAATTACATGAAGCTGAAAGATGTAATCTTTACTCGTCCACTTATGCATATATATCGTGGTCCCTTCAAAGAAGATGCAAGAGACCGTGATCTTATAGAAGAATGTGCAAGAGACCGTGTTTTGGAATTCATAAAGACACTGCCTCAAGAAGTTGCCTTTAAATTTGGCAAAGCTGCGGACCATTGCTGTTCAATCTCAACACATCATTATTAGATCTTTGCTTGGTGAGTACGTACCGTTCTGTTTACTTGCCTTTAAGAGTTAAGATTCCTGTTCTCGTCAACTGATTTATGCCGAACTGAACTTATTTTTAAATAAGTTGACGAGAACAAGGCCTTTGTGGTATTGGAAATGTAGTCTTAAACTCGATTGGTGATATGTATTAGAGCTAATTTGATACTTTTTTTTTGGTCTCTAATATGTTAAAATTAAAAAGACTAATTAAATAATTTATTTCCACTAGCCGCTTTGAGTCCATGTCAATTGGCTTTAGTGATCAGCCTATAAGAGGTTGAAATAAAAAGCGGTAAATATGTAGGGATTTAGTTTTGGCAAAGAATTAAAAATTGGATTTACAAGCATGAGTAAGGTATTGCTTTATTCAAGTTTTTGCTTCAATAGGAGGAAATGATACTATAGTATGTAGAAAATTGGAATGAATTTATTCCCAAGCAATTAGTTGTTTGCTAGTTTTGCATGGTAATTTAATTTTGCTAAGAGGTCTATTTATTTGATCGTGATTTTAAATATACTTCGTATATATTAGTGGCATGTTAGTAAAATATCAACAAATAATTTTAGGGGAAGAGTTTAATAATGGGGAAGAGTTTAATAAAGGGGATACAAGAGGAATGAAGCCATAATCCCTCTTTTGTCCTTTGTTGTTTGTTTTTCATATTGACTTGAGTATGGACTTGAGTTTTTGGGTGCGCTTTTGTGGGTGGTGTCTAGGGTTTGGTGGTGGTTAGGTGGATTTTGAGGAGGTTTTGTGGGCCTTTGGTGGATGGTGAGGGTTGTGAGGAAGGTGAAGTTGCGGCGGGGGTGGTTGATGCGGTTTGGTGGTGGTTTGAGGTTGAGAGGCGGTGGTAGGTGGGTTTGTATGGTGGTTTTGGGGTGGACTGTGCTGGTGAAGCAGTAATTTTTTAGGGTTGGAAGGTGGGTTTTGGGCGGTGTGGTGAGTTTCTAGTTAGTGGTTGGGATGATGGTGCTTGTATCGTGGTGGACGGGTTGGACGGGCCGTGGCCGTGGCGGTGTCAGTGTCGGTGGTGTGGTGGCGGGTCAAAATATATGTCAATGATGGCCATGGTATGGGAATTAAACTTGTTGATTCCATTACCCTTAGCTGAGTACCTCAACACAGACAACCCTATAGAGGTAAAGAATAAGCGAGTCTAAAAGAACATGGCTTGAAAACAATTTAACATCTTTACCTCACTTTCTCTTTTTAGTGTTTTCTTGTTATGTTACTTTGTTTTTCCTCGCTTTAATTTTGTTTATTCAAAAGTTTTGACCTATGTCTTCCTGTTACAGGATGGTTATGAATTTGTGAAGCTGTATGTGCTTTCAAGTTTCAACAGTTATAGTTCGTTTCCTACTGTACAATTACTAGGATCCTTTTTTTGAGTTGCTTTCACTTGTGTATATAATATTCATTGTATTGTAATTCATGTATTTCCTCCGTTTCAAATTAAATGCAACAAATGAGTATTTTTTGTGAGATATAAAAAATTCATTTGTTGCATTTAATTTGAACCAGAAAAGATTTAGGTTTTTGGGCTTCATATTATTTATTCATTTATTTATTTAGTTTTTCTAGTATATAGTGATAATCTTTTCTTATTATGAAAGTTCTTGCTTGGAATGTTCAAGGGGCTAAAAGAAGCCAAGCTATCCTAGCCCAAGAGCAGGATAAAGATGGATTTCAGAATTATTTCCATTCAATTATTTCATACTTTGTATATATACTCATGCCATCTGTATTGTTATAGGCACTCTAAGTCTCTAAGTGATATGGTTACTTAATCTTGTTGATAAGAAAAGGGGAAATCTGCTTTTAGTGTCTATGCCTTTGTGGCTTTGTCTCAATTGATCTAGACATCCTAGACCTTTTAAAAGTTGGAAGTGTTGCTACTATTCATATGAACAATACTCAGAGTGACAAAAGCTTGCAAATTACTATAGCTAAGGGAGAAGAAATCTCAACCCTCCATCTCCGGGTAACATGAGCCTCACGATCTTTCTTTCTCTCTTACTCTCTCTCCTCACCTCAATCGACTAATCTGTGGCATCAATTCACGCCACTTTCTTCATCTCTTCTCTCACCTCACCTCACCTCACCTCACTCCATCTCTTCTCTCTTCTCTTTGTAAACCGTAAAGAGTTGGGTTTGCCAAACAAATCTGAGAGATGATGTCTCAGAGTGGGAAATTTATACATGCGGAAATTGGATTAACAAAGCACAAAAATCATCAGTCGTCGAATGCGCAAGATTAGGGTTTCTTCTCATGTCGCCTTGCACGCGTTCAACATGGGTCAAAAATTAGTGGGTTCGTCATACTTCTTCTTCAACTCTTTTGGTCTTCAAGTTTTTCTCCTTTTTATGTTATTTTCTCATTTCTTTTCTACAAATTCCTTCAACTTCAGAGTCGGCAAAAATCTGAAACTCTAACGTCCCAAAATCTGAAGGTTTGTTTAGCACTACTTCAAAATTAACTCAAAATCTATTCAAATTTCAGGGATTGAATTGAACCTAGATTCACCACTGCAAATTAAAATTATTCTTGATATTTTTTTTGTTCTTGGATCGAATTTTAGGGTTTCAATCATTATGGCTTGGAGACCACAATTATCGAGGAACTTGAAGGAGCTTCCCGTTCTTCTCTGCCAAACTTTTCCGGCAATGGGTAAAGCTTGGTACTTACTTTATCCTGGAATTTCTGATTCTTGATGAGTTTCCCGATTATTTGTGATTTTGTTTTCCAGTATTTGCATCTATTTTTTTTTTTTTTTACTATGATTGGCGGAAAACATAAGTGAGTATGCAGGTGGGTATTGCTTATTTTGTAAGTGGGCATGTAAAAATTGAGAACCTGGTTTTTCAGTTTCTATGTTTTACTTGTTTTTCTAAATTTAAAAAGAGTTCAATTTAAAAAACTATCCCATATCACAATATATCGATGATCAAACATTAAACTATCCCATATGCAACATACTCTAATACTTCTCCCAGCGACATAGTAACACATAGCTAACACTAGCAATTAATCACCAAACAAAACTAGGACATTCAAATAGACAAAGGTTAAAAAAAAAGGGGGGAGATAAAGCAGGAGAAAGTATGAAGCCACAAGCAAAATTAGCCGTTTGTGTCCTGGCAATAACTTCATTACTATTCTCAGTGATCTCTGCTGATCCTGAGCCAATGCCTCAATGCTTTCTCAACTGCGGAAGCACAGTCATCGGATGTGCAGGAAAGTGTGTCACTGAGGGGCCATCACATATGCTCCAATGCATTGCAGATTGTGGACAAACAAACCTTGATTGTTTGGGTCAATGCACAGGAGATATGGTACCACATACTCCAATTGCTAGCCCCACGAGCTACTATTATTAGCTATATGCTTCATCGATGATGAAGAACAGAATATGGTATCAGATTTAATCTTTATCATTATCATTATTATGTAACTTAAAGTTATGTTGCCTTCCAATAGGGAACAAAATAATGGGTCTCCTTATCCCTAAGGATTTCCTATTTAGTTTCCAGTTACTAACCTTTCTATTTATAACCTTTCTGATTTCCTATTTAGTTTCCAGTTACTAAGAAGTAATTGTTGCAGATATAGGTGCTTGGAAGTTGGAAGTATGTTGAACAGCAACGTAACGCTTATTTTGATAAGATGCAGGTAAGAATTGCTCTCAAGTTCTCTTGTTGTATGTTACTACATACTCTTTGCCTATATTCGATCTTGGATATGCAAATGTTAGTTTTTGTCCTTGATAATTTCAAATGCTTAAATAATAACATGGTTCATGGCTTTAATTCGGGCTCAAATATCTTCATATAGATTGTACATCCTACTTTCTAACATTATCTTTAAACTTTCTATGCTAGCTGTATTGAATGCTTGCATAATAAAAGGTGGTGCTTAGAGTCCGCTATGTGTTGCTGATCTTCCATTACTGCATCTGTTTCTGTGGTGGTTGCACTTGTAATCCTTTCTTGTTTAGTATATTATGATATTATCTCTTTTATTAATGAATGACTCGTGTCATTGTTTTCAGCCAAGATTGGAAGATAAGTAATATACACAAGATTGTCTTCTATGGCTGCTTTGCTTCAACATGTATCTGTGTAGTTCACTCCTATTTTCTTCGTGTGTCTTATTTACTACATCATCAAAGTCAATATTCAAATATTAGAAGTTGATACTGTTTTGCTTGGTGTTTGTTCTAAGCAATGTGAATACAATTTCTTTAGGGAAAAAGTTTGCACATTTTGCTTAGATTAAATATTAGGCTTTAGAAACTTAAAGTGTGCATGACTCCATTATTTACCTTTTCCAAAAACTCGTGCTTAATGGCACGTTGTTCATGTTTGATGTAAGACTATCCATTTGCCTAGGAAATGCTTTTGATCCTTTTCTTATTTGGATAGTCAAGTGTGTAATTGGACCAGAAGCCTGTATTTTTTAATGATGGTCAGAAATGTCGGGTTTTCGACAAATTTCTCAAAGTAAGAAGCAATTTATTGTATTAGATAGCTAAATTTCCAGTAGCTGAACTTTATTAGCATCGAGTAAATTGATCAGATTACTTTTTTTTCCCTTTTTCCCTTTAAAGTTCAATCTTTTGATTTTGTTTCCCTTTTTCCGGTTACTTTTGTTGACTGACTTGACTCACAATCTAATTAGACTTTCGTTTCCTTTTCTTATTTCAAAATTGCACCTAAAATAAAGATCGAAAACAACGGTAATACTTCATCTCCAATTTCAATCAACGGTGAAGGATTAGAAGACTCGTCTCTTTGGTGAGAAGCCCGTCACCGTCTTCAGTTTTAGGTAAGTTTATTCACTCATCTGTATCTTTATCTATTGCATATATAAATAGGAACTATGATTTTAGGTTTTAAGGTATCTTAATGTAGTCTATTTCTTTTTTAAATTTGCAATGCCTGTGTTATGCCAACAGAACTTTGCTCATGTCATTTGAACCTATAAGAAAATTCTCGTGCTTATTCCAAAGGATTCAAAACGACATAAATAATATGGGTCTTTCCAATAACTAGTTCAGAACCTCAGCACTGCATTGTTGGTCCTCAAAACTCCAAACACACAATTTGTTTCAATTTGTTTCAATTTGTAGTATAGGTCTAGAACCTTGCAATTTAGCTTCTTTTGGTGCTTAGGTACTCCCTGTGATATAGTAATACGAAATAAAATACTTTGCAGGACTCTGCTTTGATAAGCATAATATTAATAGAATAGCACAAAAATGATCTATTACTCTATGGGACTCTTGCTCGGGAATTGATCCTTCCTATGTAGTGTTTGTATATTTATAATGTCTTTAGATGCATTTGAAATATATTTTTTCGATGTGTTTGTGGGAATGGCTTAGAGGATCAATTTCAGGTATTGTAATATTATATACTGTTGATTCTATATTTGCATCATTTAATGCTTTAAATTCTTGCAGGGGACAGAAGAAATATGGAAACACCCCTTGGTAAAGCTGTTGATCTTCAAATGGTAGACGTTTTAATGCCATTGGGTAAGCTTGCTTATCGATGAGGCTACACTGCTGATATTATGTCATTGTCATGGGTGATTTTTAGTTGAAGTTTTTGACATTTATTGCTCTCCTGGGTTCTTTATTCAAACATCCTTGTGAAGTACTCCCTGTCTCAATTCTGGATGTCCCAATTTAGTTGCACGTACGCTATTTGGTAAAGTTGCTCCACATACTCACCCGCCCACTTTTTCTTCTCTATCTTCTTGTAGCTTCTCCAAAAACTTGTACCCAAGCAATATTTCTTAGCAAATTTTGGACTAAGGGAGCAACTTTATTCTACAGGTGCATAAATGTGAGAGGGAGTTTGGAGCTTTGACCTAACAAATTTATCATTTGCCTATTGGAGATCTGAAATATTATTTCTTGAAATATTATGGATAATTGGGACTGGAACAATTGTGCTTAAGTGCCTCAAAATAGTGAAGGTGATGGGAAAACCCTAGCAGATGTTCATTAGGTCTGCTTAGTTATAGTTTTGACCCATTGCCAAAATAAAGGAGAAATGCAATTTTAACATTCAAAATATTATCATACATTAAAGAAGAATGCACGTTTATGTGGAGGGGGGGAGTGCAAGTATAGTATCCCCGTCCTTGTAATTAATGAATTTTGGGACTAGACATGTAAATTATTCTGGAGATCGTCGTGAATTCGCAACGCCGTGGATAGACAGTTTGCAACGCCGTGAATGAGTTCTATATTTTTGAGTATCATTGGCAGTTATACAAAATCAAGGTTATATAATGATCAATTTAACATTGACTGAGAGATTATTAGACGTTAGGAAACACAATTGGAGATGTGTGTATGTCAATCAAAGCACTTTTGTTTATGTTAATACTTGGCTTTTTCGAAGAGGATAACATTGTGACAGCTCCTCACTTCACAGGCAACAATGAAATCTCTCTTAATTAGTTGATATGATGATTTTAGTCCCCTGGACATTTTCTTAATGTGGCTCCACAGGAAGCCAAATAGGAGAATAGGGATTATCATCAAGAATAGGGATTGTCATTCTATAGTGCAGCCAAACAGGAGAATCTCGTAGTTGAGGCACGCTGCATGCCTGATATCTGGATTGTTTGATTTAGTTGCATGTTGAATTTATAGATGCTCTGATAATCTGGTGTGGTTTACTGACTTTATTACTGACTCAATTACTATAGCATCTAAGTGCACTAGGATATTATAGCTATTGCATACTTGACTTAAATGCTTATGTTACTCAGCACATCACTGCATTACTAAGCATCAAAATTTTCTGACTTTCTCTGCTCTTTCATTTTTGAGCTGCAGACTCTCTTAAAAGCTTTTATAGAGGATGAGTTGTTATACTTACAGGCACTGTTTGCACTTTTAGAGCCAAACAAAGACGGACGTGTTTCATTTGAGAACTTCCGCATGGTAACTATTTTCTACTACTTCGCCATAATATTCATTTTTCTTCTAGAACTTTTCTTTACCATTGATAATTTCCTAATTTCAATCATAAATTTCAGCTTGTTAGTTAGAACTCTGATAAAACTTACAGGAATTGAATCTTAGATCTATTGCTCATTCAATATAAGGGGTTGGATTAGGAGCTCTGATTGAAAATTGAGTTTCATTGGCTATACAAAAATCTTGCAGGGGGTGACTATTGGTAGCTCAAATACAAGACATGATCAATAGGTTTCTACAAATGCTCTCATTAAACAAATGATTGAATTAGATTTATGCCTAATTACAGGTTATTTAGTTCAGTTTTGTTTTCTTTTTCCCTATTTGGGAAAACACAGGAAGATGTGTATAAATGAATAACATTTGTCAAATTTAGTTCTGATGTTGTTGAGGCAAATATGTGTTGTAAATGGATTTCTTCATGTCATTCCCTGCGTCTAATTTTTTAAAAATGTATGTATGGGCTTGATCTCTCAAGTGTTTGCTTCTCAATTCCCACCCCCCACCCTGCGAAGGTGGCACTGACAACCTTCCCGTTTTTTAGTTTTATGCTATAGGGAGGCCTGCGCCCTGTGATCTCAATGTCACAGTTTTGATTGATTCCTGCACTTGTAGTTCTTGGGATCCGGATGTAATTTTCCCCCCTTTCCCACTTCTACCTTGCAAAATTAGATTGTTTACAAGCTGTTTAATCTTTAGGGTCATTTTCCCAGCTAAATGTTATGTGGAGTAATGAACTAATTGATCCTTACATAATTCTGAACATAAGATTATTTTCCACTAATTTATTATAAAATGTTTTTTAAAAAGTATGTTCAATGTATCTTTTTGGCTTAGTGGCGTCACATACAAAATTTTGTGATATTGAAAACTCTGAATTTATAAAATGGTCTCACTTTCTATTATGACTTAAAACTTACAGACCATGCTAATGCATATTCAAATTTATATCCTAGTGTATATTTGATTTTACCACAATTTACAACGAGTTAAGAACGAAATACTTTTACATCCAAATCACTCCTGCTACCCCATTGTCAAGAAACGAAATGCTTAGTGTGGGTGTCTAAATCCATTTTATGGGCTTAATCCATGTTTTCACACAAGTCACATATATGATGCTTATAATTTTTCATAATATTCGATCTATTTAGTAGAATACTTGTCTACACCCTAAGTAATTGCTTTGCCCCCATAAAACCAGTATTGCAAGTGCAAGCATCAAACATCTTACAGCATAGCTTCACCTTCATCATGCTAATTAAATCTAGCCTATTTCGAATATCGCAAATATGTCATTTTGGGGTGCCGCGCGCGTAACAACTAGTTAAAAAAAAGTGTCGATATTTGGGAGGAAAAGGCTTTCACATTTTGATACTTCTTAGTCAGATTATACCCCGCATATGTCTATACGTGCACCCCTTTTTGTTTAGGATTTCGGTTTCAAAATGCTTGGAGAGTAGATCTTGAGACGATTTATTGCTAACAATTGGAAATCTAGATTTTTTAAAATATGTTTCTTCTTAAATTATTTGTATCTATAATCATTTTATCTTTCATCTCAGTCTTGTTTGTTAATTGGTGAGTATATTAACCATTAATGGATCTAGCTATCTTATTTTAGTTATCTATTTAATTATGCATATATTTAGAGTTGATACATGACACTCAGACCTTGTTCTTCCTTTTGAGTTGAACTAGACTAAATTGAGCTAAATTGTAGTGTAAAGCTTTATCAGGTCAGGTTTAATAAGTTCCATTCTATACAATATATTAAAAGGTGTGCGAAGCACCATACACGCGTCACATAAGCATTAATTTTCACCATTATGCCATGTATGTAGTGGTGCCATGCATGATTACTCTTTAGCTTTTCAATTTTAAAAATATGGCTATGGTAAGATTCGAACACAGCACTTCACTGT